>CAUYRH010181101.1:0-23138 GCA_963574655.1 Perodicticus potto | reverse complement strand
GGGCCAAGTGCTTTGGGCGCTGGCCCCAAATGCGGGCTAAAGCAGGTCAAAACCTACCCCTGGCCCAAACCAGCAAAAAAAAACGCACACCCTCGTTATGCCAATTTTCCGGGTTTTTTTTTTTTTTTTTTTTTTTTTTTTTTTTTTTGGTAGAGACAGAGTCTCACTTTATCGCCCTCGGTAGAGTGCTGTGGAGTCACACAGCTCACAGCAACGTACAACTCCTGGGCTTAGGCGATTCTCTTGCCTCAGCTTCCTGAGTAGCTGGGACTACAAGTGCCCTCCACAACGCCCGACTTTTTTTTTTGTTGCAGTTTGGCCGGGGCAAGGTTTGAACCCGCCACCCTCGGTATATGGGGCCGGCGCCCTTCTCACTGAGCCACAGGTGCCGCCTGGGGTTTTTTAACATATATGTAAAGATGTATGTCTAGACCAATGGTTCTCAACCTTCCTAATGCCACAACCCTTTAATACAGTTCCTTAACGTTGTGGAACCCTAGGGTCACCACAACATGAGGAACTGTATTAAAGGGTCACGGTATTAAAAAGGTTGAGAACCACTGGTACACATCTAAACGCTTGGGAAAATTGTTCTAATTTTACCTTTTCCTTAACTTTGATATATTTCTTTCCTTTTTTTGAGACAGGGTCTTGCTCTGTTGCCAGGGGTAGAGTGCAGTGCCATCATCATAACTCACTGCAACCTGAAACCCTTAGGCTCAAACAATCCTCCTGTGTTAGCCTCCCAAATAGCTGGGACTACAAGCATGAGTCACCCTACCACCCAGCCTGTAATTAAATGTTTTTTAACAAATGTTTCCTTTTTCCAAATATCAAATGGATTTAAAACCCACCCTTGTCAACTGGCTCCTCTGACTGCCCTCATGCCTCTATGGGAGTACATAATTTCTGCTACTGTCCCTTTCCAGACCTCTCCTACCCCAGGTGACTAAAAAAATATTTCCATTAACAGAAATCTCAGACAATGAAATCCCTCCCATTACCAGCCATATCCAAAAACCTTTCAAGTATCAGCTTGAAATTGCTCCACTGTAAATGCCTAGCCTCTAGAGACAACTGGTTCCTAATCATAGAACTTGTACAAATCTGAGGCAAGTAATCACATATATCTTAGACTCAATGCATCATATATTTCTTCTAGATTCTAGAAATACAGCGACAACCACAGACAAGGTCTAAGCATTCATGTAGCTTATAGTCTACTAAAACACCTACACACACAAGTCTCACTCTGTTGCCTGTGCTAGAAGGCCATGCCCTCAGTCTAACACATAGCAACTTCAAACCCTTGGGCTGAAGCAATCCTCCAGTCTCAGCCTCCCAAGTAGCTGGGACTACAGGTGCACACTCTCATGCCCCACTAATGTTTCTACTTTTAGCAGTGTGCACCTGTAGTATCAGCTCTCAATTTTTGCTCAGGTTGGTAACAAACTCCTGACCTCAAGTAATCCTCCTACCTCAGAGCTACCATTACAGGCATGAGCTACTGCACCCAGCCAAGACATTCAAAAATTTTAAAAATAATCTCCAGGGCAGCGCCTGTGGCTCAGTGAATAGGGCGACAGCTCCATATACCGAGGGGGGCGGGTTCAAACCCAGGCCCGGCCAAACTGCAACAACAAAAAAAATAGCCAGGCATTGTGGGGGGCATCTGTAGTCCCAGCTACTTTGGAGGCTGAGGCAAGAGAATTGCTTTAGCCCAACAGCTGGAGGTTGCTGTGAGCTGTGATGCCACCAGGGCAACAAACTGAAACTCTGTCTCTAAAGAAAAAAAAAAAAAGATCTCCATAGATTTTAAATGCTAAGAAGAAAAAATAAATAGGAAGAAGGCATAACTGGTGGGGTTGTGTTTAAGGACCTCCTTAAGGAAGTAAATTTGAGCAGAGATCAAAGAGAGAAATCTGAGGGAAAAAAATCACTCCAAGCTGAGGAAACAAATACAAGTATACTTGACCTATCTGAAGAACAGAGCATAGGCCATTGGCTGGCTGAATGGATGTGATGGTGGTAGAAAAAGAGAGAAGTGGGGCCAGAAGAAGTCAAACCATAGATAGGAAGTTGTGCTTTATTCCAGCTGTTTTGGGAAGCCATCAGAGATTTAAGTAAACAAATGACTAGGTATGACTTATGTTCTAAAGGTAACATTCTAACAACTGGGTAGAAGATAGATTATTTGGAGAAACAGGCTGACCAGTCAGGTTAACAGGCATTTGAGGTAAGAGATGATGGTGGCTTGGCCTAGTAGAGTGATAGCTGCCTTCAGAGAGAATATGAGAAATGGAAAGTTTTAGGTCTACATTTTAGTTACTTCGAGGAAGTTTCTTAATCAGGGAGTCTCAACATCCTCATGTGGGAATAACATCAGCAAGAGTGTCTAATTTCCATGCAAGCAGAGTCCACGTCTCGATCCTTACCTTATTTCCCAGCACTGAACACAGTGCCTGGGACATAAAAGGTACTCACCTATGAATATATAAACATCTGTGTCATATTTGTGTATTAGGTCCTATCCCTTCTCTCCTACTGAAGGATACTTGCACCACCAATGATTTTATTAATTTTCCCTTTCTACTGCATCATTCCCATCAGCACACAAATGTTATTTCCCTTAGATCTAAACAGAACTACATCTTGATTTCATAACCCCTTCTAGTTATTGCCAATTTCTCTGATATTCTTTGTAGTAAAATTCCTCAAAACAGCTATACATACTTGGTGTCTCAAATTCTTCACTTCCTTGACTCTTTTCTGAATCTGGCTTTCACTACCATTCTTGACAATCACTTATGATTTCTGAGTTGCCATACCAAGAGTCAATTCCCAATCTTCATCCCATCTGGAAAGTCTGATATAATTGACTAGTCTCTCCTGTGAAAACATTTTTCAGTTGACTTCTCAGACCCTGTACTCCTAGTTTTTCTCTCATAGCATAGTTGGCTCTTTCTTCAGTCTCTTTTCCTGGTTCCTCTTAATTTCCCCAAACTATAAATGTCAGAGAGCTGTGGGGCTCTGAGCTTAGATCTCTTGAGCTACGAAACTCCTTGATGATTACACCCAAACTCGTGATTTTAAAATACCATTTAAATGTCTCCCAGACTTATAATCGCCAACTAGAATTTGACCTTGAACTCCAAGTTCATAAAAACAACTATTCACTGAACAGCTCTACTTGTATGTCCAAGAGATATCTAACACATAGTATGTCCAGAACTGAACAATAGTACTTTAACCCTGCTAACTTGCTCTTCTATACAGTCTTCCTCATTTCAGTAAATGGCAACTCCATCCTTTCAGCTGCTGAGGTCAAAGCCTTGAAGTCATCCTTGACTCCTCTCTCTGACAACCCTATTTCCAGCCTGTCAATTCTGTCGGATCTGCCTTTAATCCACTCTCTGACTACTACTCACAAGCTTCAGCTATAAATCAACCCTATAAAAGAGCACTCATTAATAGACCATAGTACCAAGAGAAAGCTACTGAAAAGGTCCTGAGGCAAGAAATACACAAGAATAATCCATATTAATTTTGAAACAGGCTCTCTGGCCTTGTCTGGTTAGAGTATTTTTGTATTTGAGCATATTTATATTTAAGAATTTTAAACTGTTCTGGGAAGTAAGTTCTGTTTTATATTGTTTCTATTAACATAATCCAATAGTGTTTAACAACTTCACCTTTCTTTTTTCTTTTGAAACACAGCCTCAAGCTGTCGCCCTGGGTAGCGTGCCATGGCATCACAGCTCACAGCAACCTCCAACTCCCGGGCTCAAGCAATTCTCCGGCCTCCATCTCCCAAATAGCTGGGACTATGGGAGCCACAATGCCCGGCTATTTTTTGGTTGCAGCAGTCATTGTTGTTTAGCAGGCCCAGGCTGGATTCAAACAGTGACTGGCATCTTAGAGCCAACAACTTCACCTTCCATGATTGATATTTTCTCCCTATGCATAGCAAATATATAAGCGAAGAAAGACCATACAAAGTGGCACTATGAATATACATTTCACAAACTGCTGAGCGAAGGAGCTAAATCTCAGAAAATTATTCTACTCATATAATACTTGTACTTTTACTTTTCTAACCAGATAGGTCTGCTTCACTAAGCAAACCTGAAGTGAAAAATCTGTATTTTCAGGAAAAGTAATTTAATGATTTATTAATCACTCTACAGAAATAATTCATAAGAGCAAGCTCCTTTATACTTCTAATATTATGTGGATATAAAAAGCCCAACTTACAGATTTTCAAAACAAATCATTTTACATTAAAAGAAACATTAACAAATCTGTGGTCACTAAGTCCTCAATATTACAACCAATAGGGTCGATGAAGAAATAAGACCACACGGGCGGCGCCTGTGGCTCAGCAAGTAGGGTGCCGGCCCCATATATGGAGGGTGGTAGGTTCAAACCCGGCCCAGCCAAACTGCATGAAAAAATAGCCAGGCGGGCGCCTGTAGTCCCAGCAACTCGGGAGGCTGAGGCAGGAGAATAGCCTAAGCCCAGGAGTTGGAGGTTGCTGTGAGCTATGACTCCACCGCACTCTACCAAGGGCAATAAACTGAGACTCTGTCTTTACAAAAAAAAAAAAGGCTCGGCGCCTATGGCTCAACAGGCTAAGGCGCTAGCCACGTACACCTGACTTTGCGGGTTCGAATCCAGCCCCTGCCTACCAAACAACAATGACGGCTGCAACCAAAAAATGGCTGGGCGTTGTGGCGGCGCCTGTAGTCCCAGCTACTTGGGATGCAGAGGCAGGAGACTTGCTTGAGCCCAGGAATTGGAGGTTGCTGTGAGCTGTGATGCCATAGCACTCTATGCAGGGTGACAGCTTGAGGCTCTGTCTCAAAAAAAAAAAAAAAGTAAGACTACAGATAAAAATATTGGTTTAAGGCTGGGCGCCTATAGCTCCACGGCTAGGGCGCCAGCCACATATACTGGAGCTGGCAGGTTAGAATCCAGCTCGGGCCTGACAAACAACAATGACAACTACCACCAAAAAATAGCCGGGCATGTGGCGGGCACCTGTAGTCCCAGCTACTTGGGAGGCTGAGGCAAGAGAATCGCTTGAGCCCAAGAGTTGGAGGTTGCTGTGAGCTGTGACGCCAGTACTCTACCCAGGGTGACATGGTGAGACTCTGTCTCAAAAAAAGCATTCTATAATAGACATACTCTTATTTGACAATGTGAATGTTACTTTCTTCACATTATTATTAATTAATATTGCTTAATATTTCGATGCAGTAATCATCTGATTTCTTTTCTGAATGTATTTATCTTCGCTCATTCTTTGCGAGTTTTTTGTTTCTAATCCTTATCTTAAACATTGTTATTGTTATTAAATTTTAAGCCTTTTTAATTCTGTGAAGGCACAAAGTGGAAACCTAATAAGCACATGTATATGTAAAGAAAACAAAACAAAACAAAAAACCTGCTTTAGGATCAGCGCCCATAGCTCAGTGGTTAGGCCACCAGCCACATACACCAGGGCCAGTGGGCTTGAACCCAGCCCAGGCCTGCCAAACAACGACAACTACCACCAAAAAATAGCTAGGCGTTGTAGCGAGCACCTGTAGTCCCAGCTACTTGGGAGGCTGAGGCAAGAGAATTGCTTAAGCCCAATAGTTTGAGGTTGCTGTTGAGATTCTGTCTCAAAAAAAAAAAAAGTTAATGCAGTACTGTTCCTTTTAAATTTTTTTTTTTTTTTTGTAGAGACAGAGTCTCACTTTGTCACCCCTCAGTAGAGTGCCATTACATCACACAGCTCACAGCAACCTCCAATTCCTGGGCATAGGCAATTCTCTTACGTCAGCCTCTGGAGTAGCTGGGACTACAGGAGCCTAGCTATTTTTTTGTTGCAGTTTGGCCAGGGCTGGGTTTGAACCCGCCACCCTGGCAGGTATATGGGGCTGGCGCCCTACCCATTGAGCCACAGGTGTCACCCCCCCACCTTTTAAAGTTTTTAAACTCAATTTTTAATTAACTAAAATGAAATAGAAACACTTCCCTTTTAACTTCTTGGTCTCTGAGCCTCTCTAGATCCACATGAACTGTTCAGAGTAAGCAGTCAGTGATGTTCATTTCAGGTAACTGACCCTCTTCTAAAACCAATAAATTCTAGCAAATGTCACAAGGACACTTCTTTCTTTACTCTCTAGCCATCAAGGCTTAGAAAAAGTTTTGACTGTCTACAATCTATCATTGAGTACTTCAACAGTAACAAAAGAGCCCTCTTAGAGAGGGAAGGGGAGGGAATCAACAGAAGTAACCAGGCCACTCAACTGAGTCTTTTGATCTCTATGTGTACTAAGGTTCTTCCATTATCCAACAACTACTTATATTTGATATTATGCAAACATACCAGCTTCTCGTCATATAAAACTCAACTCAGGTGCTACAAAGTTATTTATTTTTATGCTTTTCTTCAATACACGGGTTCTGTAACACCTCCACTAATAAACCAAAGATTGAGATCTCAATCTATTAATTTCTTCTCATTACCCTACAGAACTTTCAGTGCTAAGAAACAAATAAATAAGAATTTAGTATATAGCTATGACCTCTATGGATATTACATTTATGTTAATAGAAACAAATTAAAACAGAACTTGCTTCCCAAAGCAGTTTTACAATATTAACTGGGAAATACAAAAATACTATAATCCTATTAGGTCTTACAAAATAATATATTTCAAAATTAATACCTATCATTCTTGTATGTTTCTCATTTCAGGATAATGCTTAGCAACAATGTCTGTTAATGAGTGCTCATCTAAAGGGCTAATTTAAAACAGCTTTTATCTAAAGATGAGACCTCACAGTCCTCCCATAATTTTAATACTGCCAGTCTCAGGACACTCATTCAAATTTCAACCCCTTCGATCAAGACCTAAAATTTTTAAGGACAAAAGAACAAAATCAAAACAATACAGCATCAAAAATGACATGAATAAAAACCAATTTATTTGGGCTGAGTGCGGTGGCTCACATCTGTAATCCTAGCACTCTCGGAGGCAGAGGTAGGTGGATGCCTGAGCTCACAGGTTCCAGACCAGCCTGAGCCAGGCTTGTCTCTTGATAACAGCTGGGCACTGTGGCAGGCACCTATAATCTCAGCTTACTTGGGAAGCTGATGTAAGAGAATTGCTTGAGCCCAAGAGTTTGAGGTTGCTGTGAGCTATAACACCTCCCTCGCCCCAGCACTCTTACCAAGGGAGACAAAATGAAACTCTGCCTCAGAAAACAAACAAACAAAAAAAATTATTTATTAAATTTATCAGGAACATGATACACTAAAAACTTGCTATTTTTCATATTTTTTTTTTGTTTTTGAGACAGTCTCACCATGTTACCCTTGGTAGAGTGCCGTGGTGTCACAGCTCACAGTAACCTCCAACTCTTGGGCTCAAGTGATTCTCTTGCCTCACTCAGCCTCCCAAGTAGCTGGGACTACACGCACCTATGCCTGGCTATTTTCTGGTGGCAGTTGTCATTGTTGTTATTAGCAGGCCAGGGCCGGGTTTGAATCTGCCAACCCCAGTGTATGTGACCGGCGCTCTAGTCACTGAGCTACGAAGGCCAAGCCCAACAAATCCCATAACACCTAATGTTATGAGAGGAATCCAAAACTTTATACCAGAAATTTTTTTTTTTTTTTTTTTGTGGAGACAGAGTCTCACTTTATCGCCCCTCTGTAGAGTGCCCTGGCATCATGCGGCTCACAGCAACCTCCAACTCCTGGGCTTAGGCGATTCTCTTGCCTCAGCCTCCCAAGTAGCTGGGACCACAGGCGCCCGCCACAACGCCCGGCTATTTTTCTGTTTTGCAGTTTGGCCGAGGCCGGCTTGAACCCGCCACCTTTGGTATATGGGGCCGGTGCCCTACTCGATGAGCCACAGGTGCCGCCCTACACCAGAAATTTTTGTAAAAATTGCTTGACAAGGCCAGGCGTGGTGGCTCATACTTATAATCCTAGCACTCTGGAGGCCAAGGTGGTATAATGCCCTGACCTCAGAAGTTCAAGACCAGCCTTAGCAAGAGCTAGATCCCATATCCACTAAAAAAAATACCGAAAAATTAATAGAGTGTAGAGGTAGTGCCTCTAGTCCCAGCTATTCAGGTGACTGAGGCAGGATTACTTGAACCCAGGAGTTTAGGGCTACCATAAGGTAGGATGACACCACGGAACTCTACCCTGGGGCAAGAGGGTGAGACTCTGTCTCAAAACAAACAAAATAAAAGTTGCTTGACATGAGTGGCTTAGGCTGGTGACCTCATATAAAAATTTTACTAAATGGGCGGTGCCTGTGGCTCAGTGGCTAAGGCACCAGTCTCATATACCAAGGGTGGCAGGTTCAAACCCGCTCCGGCCAAACTGCAACAAAAAAATAGCCAGGCACTGTGGTTGACACCTATAGTTCTAGCTACTAGGGAGGCTAAGGCAAGAGAAATGCCTAAGCCCAAGAGTTGGACTTGCCTAAGCCAAGATCTGTGACACCACAGCACTCTACTAAAGGTGACGAAGTGAGACTCTCTCAAAAAAAAAAAAAAAGATTTTACTAGAATCTTATCTGCTATACTTTTAATACATAGGAAAATGCATTTTTCTCTTAAAGAGGCAAGGCAATAAAAGAGAATACATATATATGCTTTACAATCAACATACCAAGGATTTTTTTCCATTTGCTAACTTGAAATAGTTTACTTATTAAATTATTCAAATACTCCTAAAGAAATCTTAAACAGTAGTAGCAAACTCCTTCCTCATTTATCTAAAGCAAAGATAAAACAAGTCTCCATTATTGAGTTCACTAATGAAACCAATCTAATAAGCTAAAAAAAGTTCATTTCTATAATTATTATGAAATAGACACCAGGCACAGTGGCTCAGACACGTAATCCCAGCACTCTGGGAGGCCAAGAAAGGAGGATCTCTTGAGGCCAGAAGTTCAAGATAAACCTGAGCAACACATTGCGACCTGTCTCCACAAAAAATTAAAAAATAGCTAGGCATGGTGGCACGTGCCTGCAGTTCCAGTACCACTGTGCTCCAGCCTGGGTGACAGAGCAAGATCCTATCTCTCTTTTTTTTTTTTTTAGAGACAGGGTTGCCCTCAGTAGAGTGCCTGGTATCACAGCTCACAGCAACCTCCAACTCTTGGGCTTAGGTGATGCTCTTGCCTCAGCCTCCAGAGTAGCTGGGACCACAGGCGCCCGCCACAACGCCCGGCTAGACCCTGTCTCTTTTTAAAGATGAAGAATAGGGAAGTAGTTGATGACACTTGTATGTTTCATGGATGACATTTATCCCCACAAGGACCCTAGATGGCAGAGTTCCAATTCCAACTCTATGAATAATTATATAATATTACGTAACAGAGTAATTTTTATTTTATTTTTTTTTTGAGACAGAGCCTCAAGCTGTCGCCCTAGGTAGAGTGCCGTGGCATTACAGTTCACAGCAACCTCTAATTCCTGGGCTCAAGCAAGTCTCCTGCCTCTGTCTCCCAAGTAGCTGGGCCTATAGGCACCCGCCACAACGCCCGGCCATTTTTTAGTTGCAGCCCTCATTGTTGTTTGGTGGGCTCAGGCTGGATTCGAACCCGCCAGCTCAGGTGTACGTGGCTGGCGCCTTAGCCCGTTGAGCCACAGGCGCCAAGCCACAGAGTAATTTTTAAAGAGACTCAAAATAATCATATGGAGGCTGGACATAGTGACTCACATCTGTAATCCTAGCACTCTGGGAGGCCAAGGTGGGAGGACTGCTTGAGGCCACGAGTTCGAGACCACCCTAAACAAAACTAAGAACCTGCCTCCACAAAAAATAGAAAAATCATCTGGGCCTGATGGTATGCACCTGTAGTCCCAGATACTTGGGAGGTGGAGGCAGGAGGACAGCATCAGGCCAGGAGTTTGAGGCTGCAGTGAGCTATGTCAATGCCACTGAACTCTAGCCCAGGTAACAGAGTGAGACGGTATCAAAACAATACATTAATGATGATTCAGGAATCATGAAAAATAAAAATGAGTACCTTAAGAGTACCTTTTAATAAGGTTAAATATTAAGAAATACAATGTTAACTATAATAATGTTAAAAAGAAGTTCAAAAAACAAAACTATTCTGTATACAGAGCACACACCACTAGAAGTGGTTCTGACATACACGTAAAAAGTTATAGTTAAGGTCAGGCATGGTGATTCAATGCCTATAATCCTAGCAGTCTGGGAAGAAAGGCAGGAAAAATGCCTAAGCTCAGGAGTTCAAGAATAGCCTGAGCAAGAGCAAGATCTCATCTCTCCTAAAAACAGAAAAACTAGCTGGACATTGTGCCCGCACCTATAGTCCTAGCGTGTCAGGAGGCTGAGGCAAGAGAATTGCCCGAACCCAAGAGTTTAAGGCTGCTATGAGCTGTGACTCCATAGCACTCTACCCAGGATGACTAAGACTCTGTCTAAAAAACTAAACAAATAAATAATAAATAAGTAAAATACTAAAACAAAATAAACAGTTATGTTAAATGGAGCCATCTTTGTTTAATTCACGAACTAGCAATAACAATCTTTGCTTTTAGTTATCTGAAAACTAAGTTTTAGCTATTAGGAGCATGCCATTGATAACAGTTTTCATAAGACATTATTGTTTCCTTTAAAGTTATTCAAATAAGACTTTGAGTTAATTTAAGATTTCTTAGAATTCTCATTGATTGTTAATAAGACCACCTAAAACATTTAACTCTAATAAAACCTAATAACAAGCCAGGTGTGGTGGCTCACACCTGTAATCCTAGCACTCTGGGAAACCAAAGTGGGTGGAATGCTTAAGCTCAGGAGTTCAAGACCAGACTGGGCACAAGTAAAACCCCAGTCTCTAAAAAAAAAAAAAAAAAGTCAGGTGTTGTGGTGGGCACCTATAGTCCCAGCTACTTGAGAGGCTGAGGCAAGAGAATCGCTTGAGCCCAAGAGTTTAAGGTTGCTGTGAGCTATGACTCCACAGCACTCTACTGAAGGTGACAAAATAAGACTCTGCCTAAAACAAAAACCCCTAATGATAAAACTTTTATAAATATTGAACTTACATCATCAATATCTGAGTGATATCACCATCTAGGGAATGGTTAAATCCTATAAAATTATCATTTAATCTAGTTTAAATTTTAAGTTACAAAACCACAATTTCTGTATTCAATGAAAAAACATAATTATTCTTCAAATATTGTGCATCAAAACTATACCCCTGGCATTATGCTAGGCACTAAATATAGACAATGGAGATAAAGATCCACGCTATCTAAAGGTTATTTTTTGGGACTTTTCCCATTTAAAAAGGATTAGAAGAGTCCAGCATAAAGGCATATGTATGGCGAACCCTCTATTAAGGCACAGATGGAGAAGGAACTGCTTCATCATTTAAGAATGGAACGATGTGCTCAGTCTTTTATTTGATTCCACATCCTTCCCTTGTGCGACTCACTTTCATCATTGTCTCTCATTATTAAGTGTCTCATATACTAAGTACCTTCTATATGACTGGTAAACATGGAGAGAGGACAAGCATTTTCAAAATTACTGACGTTAAATCTTCCCTCTAAAAACCTGACCCCTAATGAAGCAAAAAGGTATGTTGCTATAACTTGGTTTTAGTAACCAGTTCCAATAACTCTACATTCCTTGTAAGGTGTTTAGGTATCTGCCAGGCACAAGATTATTCATGCTCACGATGTCAGCAACATATACATGGATATCTAAAAAAATAACAATAACTATAGTTTAAAAGAAATAAAGTATTTTCCCATCTGAAGATAGAACATTTTACAAACTGGAAAGATTTTGGCAAACAGCTAACATTACCTCTGTTCCAATTCCAGGTTGTACGCCAGAGTATACACTATCTGGTGGAGGACCACCATACTTCCTCTGTCCTGTGGTTACATCCAGAGTATAACCAGTCCTCTCAAGTAAGGCCTAGGGATAATTATACACCTGTTTATACTTGAATATTAAATCATTCACACACCTAAAATCAGTATGATAATCTTTTCCAAACAGCACCCCAACATCTTAGAATATATATTTTTCAAGTAGGTAAATTGCTCCCACTTTATTTTACTGCTCTTTTTCCATACATTTAATGGAAAGAGTTATAGGTAAATTAAGTGTCTAAACACATATCACTTTTTGGTTATAAATGAGCCAGGAAAAAATAGAGATTATTAAAAATGCTAACTGACCCCTGCTACCTATTAATACTCGTGTACCATAGTATTTGTCATATTTCAGCCCCTGCACTTCAGTTAGACTGCTTTCCTTATTTGTTCCTTTTATATACCACAGTTTATTTCTACCAGGAATTCTTTTCAAATAAAATGTTCTCTTCCGGGCGGCACCTGTGGCTCAGCAAGTAGGGTGCCGGCCCCATATACCGAAGGTGGCAGGTTCAAACCCAGCCTCGGCCAAACTGCAAAAAACAAAAACAAAAACAAAAAAAAAAGTTCTCTTCCTTGAAAAATCAATAGAAGCCCTATCTCCTTCATGCAGTTTTTCTCATTTACTACTTCTCATTCACTACTGCTCACATCCTTCTCTTTCTACTCTATTATACGTAAAGTTTCATAGTGTAAGTTTTATTTTGTTTGATCCTTTTATCTGTTTTGTACTCTGGCTACATCAGAAGCTCCACAAAAACTAGAAAATCTCTCAGTATATTTATTTAGCAATTGCCAAATAAATATACTCAGGTTTCAAAAATTAACTAAAACTTTAAGTTTCCTAATTACCAACCCTCCTCTTAACATCATATTAAGAGTAATCACGGCTCAGCGCCTGTGGCTCAAAGGGCTAAGGCGCCAACCACATACACCTGAGCTGGTGGGTTCGAATCCAGCCTGGGTCCGCCAAACAATAATGGTGGCTGCAACCAAAAAATAGCCGGACATTGTGGCGGGCGCCTGTAGTCCCAGCTACTTGGGAGGCGGAGGCAGGAGACTCACTTGAGCCCAGGAATTGGAGGTTGCTGTGAGCTATAATGCCACGGCACTCTATCCAGGGTGACTGCTTGAGGCTCTGTCTCAAAAAAAAAAAAAGGGTAATCACAGGCCAACATCTATAATACCAGCACTCAGGTAGGCCAAGACAGCAACATTGTTTGAGCTCAGGAGTTTGAGACCAGCCTCAGCAAAGCGAGACTCCATCTCTACTAAAACTAGAAAAATTTAGCTGGGTGTTAATGGCAGGCCCCTGTAGTCCCAGGTACTTGGGAGGCTGAAGCAAGAGGATCGCTTGAGCCCAAGAGTTTGAGGTTGCTATGAGCTGTGATGCCACGGCACTCTACCCAGGGTAGAGTATTTCTAGGAAATGTGGATAGAACCATCTAATGACATCATTAAATTTAAACTCATTACAATTACCCAAATCAAGTTTTACCTTGATCTTTGCTTCATCAGGTCCTTTTGTGGAATCCTGCACCTTGCTCCCCTGTTTCTCTCTTTGCCTATAGGTCTTCATAACTCCACATAAAAATGCACTCTTGTTCTAGAACAGACAAATAATTCAATAAAAAGAATCACCAGGAATATCTGAAGGGGCAAATACGTAACTAAAATTTAAATTTTGGAAGGCTAGGATTTTAAGAAAATATATACTTTGTTCATTTAACAAATTATTTGTTGAGTGTTAACTACGAACCAGAGACTGGAGCAGACAGTAGTAAAAGAGTGCAGAGCCAGGCAAGGTATCTGATGCCTGTAATCCTAGCACTCTGGGAGGCCAAGGTCAGAGGATCTCTTGCGCTCAGGAGTTCAAGAGGAGCCTGAGCAGGAGTGAGACGCTGTCTCTACTTAAAAAAAAAAAGAGAGACAGCTCAGCTCCTGTAGCACAGTGGTTACAGCAAGAGTCACATACACCGAGGGTGGCGGTTCGAACTTGGCCTGGGCCAGCTAAACAACGACAAGTGCAACAAAAAATAGCCAGGCATTGGGGTGGGTGCCTGTAGTCCCAGCTACTTAGGAGGCTGAGGCAAGAGAATTGCTGAAGCCCAGGAGTTTGATGTTGCTGGGAGCTGTGACGCCACAGCACTCTACCAAGGGTGACACAGTGAGACTCTGTCTAAAAAAAAAAAGAGAAAGAGAGAGAAGAAACTATTAGCTGGGTATTGTGGTGGGTGCCTGCAGTCCAGCTACTTGGAAGACTGAGACAGGAGGATCACATGAACCAGGAGTTTGAGGATGCTAAGAGCTAGGCCGATACCAGGGCACTCCAGCCTGGGGCAACAGAGTACGACTTTGTCTCAAACGGAAAAAATAAAACAAAAACAGTATGGACCTCAGGAAGCTTACCTTATACGCTGGAAAAACAGTCTTACATTTCTTGATATTTAACTGCATCTGGACTATCTTTGCCAGGTATCTGAGACTATTCCTCCCACTTACATTTTACTCCAAGATAATAAAACAGGATCAAATAATCCAAAAATATTAAAAATCTGCACAATTTAAACATCTAAAAACCTATAGTAACAATCACTACACTGTGGCTTTGATTTTAAGTTTTTAGAGTAAGTTACTGCAAAAAAGTGTAGGAGAAAACTTTTGCCTTATACTTAGGCTTCTGAAACTCTGCCACAGATCTTCTGTTCCTTTACACTATAATTTTGTTTTTAAAAAAAGAAGAATTCACAAACAAAAAATACCACTTCTCCACAGGAAAAAAAAATAGTTAAAATAATTCCAGGTCATTAGTTGTTCAAAGACATTTCTTCTGAGTAATGACCTTACCTGAACATGTGATAAGTCACTTTCTTTGAACTGTTGTAGTACAGACAGAGCTCCTTCTTCATTAAATTCCCTGAGAGCATCAATTGCTCTTTCATCAAGATCAACATAAGCTACCAATCCTAAAAATTAAATTAAAGGTAACATTACTGCAACAAAAGGGTAATCTAAACTCTCCTGACATTTAATTAAGAACTGTTAGATTCAATATCACTAACAAACTAAAACTTTCATTTAACTACATGTATATATGCAGCTATGTAAATACTACAAAGGTTGAGTACATATAATGAAAATAAAAGATAAAATGTCAACACCCCAAACATGAATTTCAATCTCCATATTCTCTCTCTCTCACACACCCTCAAAACCACAAAAATCCTAATACCCATTTCCCACTCCCCAAATGGTGTTATGTCTTGAAAGTTAAATCTGACGTACATACTGTACTACAGATTAAGCATTAACATAACAGATTTGGGGTTATATTAAAGTGATAAGAATATATTGTATTTCCCAAGAATAAACCTTCAAATTATAGACTATTATACTTGTTGCTAACCATGTAAGAGGTGGGGGGAAATATAAGAACCGATTTTACTAAATAATTCTTTCCACTCTCCAAAAAAGTGTCAAAGGTTTTCTCTCCTTAACACCAGATATAAATTAAAATGCATTAGTTTATCTGAGCATCTTCTTTGCTGCAGTCAGAATGTGGAAAGGCGTAATTTTAAACTCTTCTACAAATTCAAATGCAGCTTGATTAATCAATTCTGAAAGTCGTATTTTAAGGCATTCTTTGTTCTTCAGAGATAAGCTAAGATTTAAAAGATGCTGTGGCATTCACAACACTGATTGTCAATAATGACAATCTTTTTCAAATAAGAACTTTATGGACTTATAAATAAACTATACAGAAAATATATGTACTTTATTCTATATGTGTAGTATATTTAACGGCACACAGAACATCTACATTTAAAGTATAATTTCTTAAGTCGGTTAAGTTTGTGTTATATTTCTCTATATACAGAATATATTTCAGAATTGATCCAATGGAAAATATAAAATTAAATTTTTCCATCTGACCCCATGCAGATTAAAACCCCCAAATCCATATGAACATCAAAGTAAGTCCATTTTAGTAAAAAGTCACAAAGAACTTTACTCCACCCAGTAAATAAATTTTAAGCAAATGTAATGCCAATTGCAGAGTTACTTAAAAAAAAAATGTTTCCATGATTTGTTTTAAAAGCCCAATGAGGCAAGGCACCTCGGCTCATGCTTATAATCCCAGGGCTTTAGGAGACTGGGACAGAAGGATCACTTGAGGCCAGGAATTTGAGACTAGCCTGGACAAAATAGCAAGATCCCACTTCAACAACAAAATTTTAATTAGCCAGGCATAATGATGCATGCCTATAGGACTAGTTACTCAGGAGGCTGAGGCAGGAGGGTCGCTTGAGCCCAGAAGTTTGAGGTTACAATAAGCTATGATCAGGCCACTGCACTCCAGCCTGGGTTAGAGAAAGACCCTGTCTCTTAAAAAAAAAAAAAAAAAAAAAGCCCAAAATGAGCATGCCTAAATAATCAGAGTTTCCTTACTTGAATATTCCATACTACCACCCAAAGCCACAATTTAGGACACCCATCAATCCATTCTTTCAATCCAAGCCTACACCCAGATCATCAGCCTCTTACCAATAACAAAACACTCACTCTACATGAGAACATCTCTGAACAGATCACTGCCAATTAACTATGGCAGAATGTCACAGACAGTTCCTGACGACTGATTTTCAAATGGGACCATCACCCAAGAGTCATTTTTACAAGTCATTTTAGTGTTTAAAATTATCCTGAGCTTCCCAGATTTAAAAATTGTTTAAGGACAAAAACCCCAGCTATTTGTTACTACTGTACTTAAGACACATTTGTGAGTGAGACAGTTCAATTCTCTCTCTCAGAATCTAGATAGGAACACAAAACTCAAGAGGAAGAAAGTTTCCATCTATGGCCCCTGAGAAGGAGGACACATTTATTTATGAACAACACTCCCTAAGGGTAAATCTCCTCTCCCTCTTAAAAACTTCAAACCACATACAACCAACCATTATTAAGATGTTCTAATTTGCTTAAGCACTTAACAGTGAGACTTCTGGGTTAAAAAAAAAAAAAAAAGCAGCTGTTACAATACAAACCACACTTCCAAATTACTGAGAGATGTGGGTCTTTTAGAAACTAGACAGGCCACAAACTCTCAAGGAGTCTGACATTTATTATCATTTCAGACAATACAATCTAAACTATTCCTCTTACTATGCCACCTAATCAGACCTAAGCTCATTTAGCAATCACTTTAAGAAGCTAAAAGTAGAAAAGTAAAAGCAAAATGATGACTGATTTAGATTAAGAAATAAATGCAAAATTTGGTACACTGAAACATACATTTTAATTGGTGGAAAATCTAAGACAAATTGATGTACTGTTCTGAAACAACTAAGACTGCATATTCAACACTAAGAAGGCTTCAAAATAATGAAATAAGAGTATCAATGTCAAACCCAATATGCCCTCAATGAAGGGAAAGTAACAAACATTCAACTCTACAGATCAGAAACAATAAGTATTATTTAACCTTAAAAATCTATAAAATTCAAAGTGGTTTGCCCTCACTTTCATAACCAGTCAGAAACAAGAAATGCATATTATACCTGTCTGAAATATTTCATCAAGTCTTTCTGCCACCTTCTGTGGGAGGCCTGCCTCTATCAGTGTCTTGTAGTGTTCTGTGTGAGTTACACTGGAAGTATCCATTGGTTCTTCCTCTTCTTTTAACTGTACCGCATTACCATTCACCTGATTAGCCATTTTAATATGCTGCTGGAAAAAATTCAGGAGCTATATTACATTAAGCCAGAAATAACTAGTTTGTAGGACAATGCATGATTTATCTAAACTAATTTGTATACATGCTGCTAATAACCTCTATCAAAATAATATTTTATTTTATGCCTTCTGTGATGTATCTGACCTAAATTTACAATAATAATCCTGTAAAATCACAGAAAATGTACATGGAAGCATTAGATCTTTAAGGAACTTCATGTACACCAGGTTAAATAAAGCTATTAATTTACTGAAGACAATTGCTGATTAACAAAAGCAGCTGTTTATGTCCTGGTGAGTAGATAAACAAATCACTACGAAATCCTAAAAGCCCTTCAGCTCTCAATTCTTACAATGTTTTTTAAAGTTTTGGTTTAAAAACAGAATGAACACCCACAGACCACTTAATTTTAAAGACTTTCAAATTTTCCTAACTGCTTCAGATACAATATAGGTGTGAAGTGCCCTGTTGTCTCTAGTTCAACATGCTGGTGATTTGGGTTTTCTAGATCTCAAACAAAAAAACACAACTTGACGTTAAGTTTTGTTCTAAGATTAATTTGCTACTCCCATTCACAGATTTAAAAGAAAAAATGACCGAGTTTAAAAGCTAAACAATTGTTTTAAGTCAACAGTAAGTGAGCTATAGTTGAGGTTGCTTCTTTAAAAAAAAAGAATGAAAGTGAGTACATGTTGGGTTTTTCATACCAGTAAAATTAAGATGCAAAAATATACTGTAGAATGGAAAACTAACTTCTTCCAATTATCTCAACAAACACTACCTAATTAGGACAACTTCAGTCTGATTTCTCAGATTAACCTACGAAAGTCGTTTTGTACATTTCGCCTTCATGTAATGCTAAAATGGAACCATTCCCTAAAGGGAGAGAGTAAATAGTAAAACCATACAAGGCCAGTTCTCTATACTGCCTCAAAAGACAGGGAATTAAAGTGCATTTGTCTGTGGTGAAATTATAATGTGATGAAGATAATAGGCAGCAGAATAAAAGACACTGTAACACACACTGAAATAAGACATGAAGGTGGATCTCAAGAAAAAAACCTACTTTTCTTGATGAAACTCAAGATTCCTAGCCAGCTATAAAGAAAATACAAGTCTCCTAAAAAGCACTAAGACACATAAGATAACCACACGGCTTAGAGCAACTTCCTTTCATATCAAAGTCCACTTATACTTAGTTGAAGTTAATGAAAAAGGAGGAAAGACCAAGAAGAAAAGAAGGTAATAAAGAAGAGGAAGAAGAAAGGAAAATGGAGAGTTACTTCTGAAAATGAGATAAATGACTTCTGATGATTACAAAACATTAAGACTTGACAGCCCTCTAATATCTATATAGACGCAGACTGTGGTTAAACTCGGGGTGAATAAATTGTTTCTCAATGCAAGCCTCAAATTCTGATGAACTAGCAAAAGTGGAAACATTTGAAACTGGCACACTCTTGATCAAGAAACTATATTGTGTGAGATGAACATGTTTACTAATTAATACCAAGTATTTGTACAGAGATGCATCCTAAGATCCAAAATCTCTTTACGAACATATACTTCTGTTTCTCCATGCTTCCCCCACCCCCAAATACTACCTTAAGATCATCAGAACTCAGAAGCTCTTAGTATCACAAGACCCTTTATAGCATTGCACCTGTGAATATTATTAGTCACAGAAAAGAGGCAAATTTTTAAAAGAAAAGTTCAATGAACATTTGTTAAGGTAGGTTTTTTTTTTAAGTGTGTAAAGCAAAAAGATAAGTTGTATATTAAGCCCAAGATATTTTTGACTACCATTCATCGCAAAGTCTCTAGAAGTTGATACTGAAACTGGTTAAAATGTCCAAAAAGTTTGTAAACTTTAACAAAAAACGTAAAATAGGTTCCAGAAAATAAAAAATAAAACCCTCAGATCAAGGAAAAAAATCTCTCTTCAAGCCACATACAAAGTGCTCATTTAAAATAGACTTTTATGTCATATAAGACTATTTAAAACTCATGTCAATTCAACACAATGCCACACAGCCAAACCATAATTCTGGATGCAGCAAATATACTAATGCGATTGGAATCATTTGATCTAAACATTTTTCCAAAAAGGAGAAACTTAAAGATTTTAAAGGGCTGCTGGGAGATTTGGGAAGTCAGCACTAACTCTTCGACTTTTTCTGAACCTCTGTGTAAATTCTTCATATTAAGAGACGGGCTTTAAAAGAACCAACGAAATGAAAACTAACGGTTATCTTCACTACGACTGACTCAAGAGACATAAATTCAGCCTCTCGAGGACAGCAAAAATCTCAAACAGGTAGTGTGAAAGGACTGAACCTTTTAAGAACCCGTTGGCTTTAATTTTTTTAATTTTGACAATACGGTTACTGCCGTATAAGAAAAAGAATCCCCTTTGCAATTTAGTGCGCCTATGACATTCTTAGAATTTTATATCTCAGGCGCCGCTTGAAGCCTAAGTTAGACGGCGTCTAGTAGTCATTTTTTCCTTCAAATCTCGGCTCCCAGCATGCAGAATGGGGGAGGGGAGGGAAGCTGCCCACACAAATCGGCCTTACCCGCTGTACTCACACAAAAGTTTTCTCTCGGCTCAGGTACCCCTGGGATCTGCACCCCGCCCTCTGCCCACCCCACCTCTCTGACCCGTCCTGATTAGCGACACAGCCCACTCGTGGCCAGGCCGGCCGAGACTGGAGCGAAGCAGATTCCGCGGGGAGAAGCAATTGCGCCGCGGGCGCCGAAGGGCCTTCGCCTGGCCCGGCCGCATGGAGCGGCGGGCGGAGGCGGGAAAAGCACGGCCGGCCCCGGCAGGCCGCGCGGAAAGCGCCCGGCGGGGCGGACCAGACCGTAGGCTGGAGGCTGGAGCGGAGAGGAGAGGATGAGCAGAGCGAGAAGGCGCTTCAGCAGCGCTGGGCCCACAGCGGCGCGGCCGGACGAGGCCGAAGACGCCCCCAACCCATCCCCACCCCCACCTCGGGGCGTCGGGAGCGAACACGAAACGGGGGACATGGCGCGGAGCCTAGGCCGGGCCGAGTCGGGTCGGATCGGGGCTCCCGGCCCCTCCCCCCACGGGCCAGCGCGAGACTCACCCGAGCAGAGCAGGGGCCGGCGGCTGGGCCCGTGAGAATCAGCGCGAGGCGCTTTGAAAACGACTAGAAATGGCGCGCGCGCCACCCCCTCCCCCCCCCATGGACAGAGACGCGATCCCGGCAGCACGCGGGGTTTCCCGGAACTGCTTCCAGGGACTCCGAGCTGCTGAGCAATGACTGCGCGAGGCGGCTTGACAGGCACTTCAGGCGACCAATGTTAGAGAGGTGAAGACGGCCACGCCGGACGACTCGAGAGCCAATCGATGAAGCTGTCTGCTGAGCCAATGAGGGCACTCAGCGCTGCTGGCTGGGATGCCTCCGGGGCGGGGGCCGGCACACAAAAGGGCCTGCGGTGGGAGCCCCTGGTGGCGGCGAGACTGGGGGGCACTAGACCCTGTGTGGCCTAGGCTCCTCCCCCGTCGTCGGCAGCGGCTGCGAGAACGAAAATCCAGGTCTAGCGACGCGTGGCCGCCTCCGGAGCCCCGCCCCCTATGGTCCGCGCCGGCCTCGCTCCGCCATGGTGCTACCATCCTGTCCCCGGTGCTGCTTTACTCCAGTGTCCTCCCTCGCTCCGCCGCGCCGCGGTTTCTCCCGGGCACGCCCTTCGCCACGCGTTCAGGTCTCTCTCTAGGTCATCTTTTTGGCTCTAGTTAGGACACGATTTGAAGACAATTTGGCTCTTCATTTTGCTGGAGAATTTTGTACAGAAAATCGTCCTATGGAAAGATGGGAAAACTGCCTCTTTCCCCCCGTGGCTCCCTTCCACACGTCGTTGGTGGCAACGCGGAGTGAGAGAAATCGCTGAATTGGGCATGACTCGAAAGCAGTGTGTAACACGATAGAGCAAAGAGCTTTTCCCCCAGGGTTTTAGCTAATTAATATTCATAAAGTAGATAAAGCAAATATCTCTCATCTATGAATCAAAAGAACTGTACAGGGAAAGGGGTAATTCCCAAAGGAGACCAATTCCTGTTATTCCTAAACTTACTCTTCACCTTCCACCCCTACTTGTTACCTGTCCTCACCTTTGTCCAAACCTAGTTCATCCTACGGAAACCTTCCTAATGCACTCCTGTAGAGCCAGCCCTCGTCCCACCTCTAATGTTCAACGCCCACCCTTCCTAAGGAGTGGAGGAGGTCCAGCAGTGGTCTGCTGGATTTCCAGATGACTCGAGAGCATTACATTTCTTAGAACCTATAGAAATGGCGCGCGCGCCACCCTCTCCCCCGGCTCATGGACAGAGTCGCGATCACGGCAGTACGCGGGGTTTATCTCCAGCACCTGTGGAGGGGGTAAACCAAAATCTAATTATTGAAAACTGCTATGTGACCATTTCGGAGCTAAATTCAAATTTTGTGTTATGGGGTATGAAACTTAAAAAAAAAATGCTGGGCTGTTTAAGAAAAATAATATAGGGCGTTGTGGCCTGTAGTCCCAGCTACTCGAGAGGCTGAGGCAAGAGGATCGTCCAAGACCAGGAGTTGGAGGTTGCTGTGAGCTGTGACAGTACAGCACTCTACCAAGGATGATGAAGCGAGACTCTTGTCTCTTAAAAAAAAGAAAAAGAAAAATACTATAAAATGACAAATACAAATTTAGGAAGAGTTTTGGAAGGGCATTGTAAAAGTGGGAATTTGAAGCTTAAATGTTATTAGCTTCACATAAATCTGCCTATGGCTTCCGGATTTTTCACCTCTTCTGTGCCATTTGAAAACCTGGTAAAAGCAAGGATGTCCTCTCGGTTTATGTGTAAAACAAAATACATAGCATTACAAAAGAAATCATTATATTGAAATACAATTGGAAAATGTATTTTATTTTTATTTATTTATTTATTTTTGAGACAAAGCCTCAAGCTGTCACCCTGGATAGAGCGCTGTGGCATCACAGCTCACAGCAACCTCCAATCCTGGGCTCAAGCGAGTCTCCTGCCTCCGTCTCCCAAGTAGCTGGGACCATAGGCGTTCGCCACAACGCCCAGCCCTTTTTTGATTGCAGCCGTCATTGTTGTTTGGCGGGCCCAGGCTGGATTCGAACCCACCAGCTTAGGTACACGTGGCTGGCGCCTTAGCCCGTTGAGCAACAAGCGCGGAGCCTGGAAAATGTATTTTAAAAACAAATCTGTGACATAGTAATCTTTAACACATTAAATATCAAGATCTTGCAGCAGGTCCAATAACTACTGAAATTGTTTTTTTGGTTTTTTGGGTTTTTTTGGGACAGAGCCTCAAGCTGTCACTCTGGATAGAGTGCTGTGGCATCACAGCTCACAGCAACCTCCAATTCCTGGGCTCAAGCGAGTCTCCTGCCTCCACCTCCCAAGTAGCTGGGACTACAGGCGCCCACCACAAGGCCCGGC
>CAUYRH010181100.1:0-13289 GCA_963574655.1 Perodicticus potto | reverse complement strand
TTTTTTTTGAGACAGAGCCTCAAGCTGTCACCCTGGATAGAGTGCTGTGGCATCACAGCTCACAGCAACCTCCAACTCCTGGGCTCAAGCGAGTCTCCTGCCTCTGCCTCCCAAGTAGCGGGGACTACAGGCGCCCGCCACAACGCCCGGCCATTTTTTGTTGTAGCCGTCATTGTTGTTTGGCGGGCCCAGGCTGGATTTGAACCCGCCAGCTCAGGTGTACGTGGCTGGCGCCTTAGCCCGTTGAGCCACAGGTGCTGAGCCTGAATATGTATCTTTTGAGCTGAGGGTCAGCATCTGTCTGAGGCCAGGCTGCTCTGTCTCTGATCCTGGTGTTCTCCAGAGATCCTGTCCGTTTCTGTTGGGGCACAGCTCATCTTTAGGAGGCCGTCTCAGGCACTCTCTGTGCTTCTGTTTCCTTAGTGACAGCTCCCAGATCCCTCAGTCTCTGGCTCAGGGTGGCTTGATTTCCTGCTGTGCCAAAGGTGAAAGGGGCACCATGCACTGATGAGAGGCTATCCTCAGTGGGGCCCCAGCCCTGAAGCTCCCTTAGCAGGCCTGCCTTCCTCCCTGGGGCAGATGTCTTCATTAGCCTCTCCTGACTTCAGCACTCTCTCCTGAATGTGACTCTCCCTCATTTCAGAAAGACCCTCTCCCTGCCTCCCTTTTCTAGAACTACTCCCTGTTTCCTTAGCAGAGTCTGTCCTCAAAGTCTGGCATGATGCCTACAACTCTGGTCTCCTCCCCCAACTCACAGCCCAGCACTCCCCAGCTGTGGCTCAGGTCAGCTTCCCCAAGGGCCCACCCTGGCTGTGGGCAATACAGACAGCTCCCCTGGGCTCCCAACCTGAGTCCCAGAATGCCCTCTGCAGGTCTGGCCCAGCTCAGCTGCTCTCACATTTTACCCCAGTCCTGCCCACCTTGTGCTCCCAGGAAGAAGCCTTCAGCTGGGGGAAGGGTCTAGCATCCTGCCCCCGCTGTCGCCTGCCCACGGGCATCGTGCTCAGCCTGGTGATGTGGTAGGCGACGGGTGGGGGGGGCTGTCTGGACACAGGCCCCATTGTGCCCAGCCTGACTTGGCTGCTTGGTGTGAGGCTCAGCTGCGCCTAGATCCTTACCCAGAGGGTGGGGGAGGTTGTGGAGGGTCTGGGGGCTCTCAGCCCTAGTGCCTCCCCAGTGTCTTACCACTCAGATGTTGGCAGCAGCTCCAAAGGTGGGCTGGTGCACCTGGCATGGGGTGCAGAGGGGCTGGTGAGGGGAGCTTTGCTCAGTGCCCTCTGGCAGCTGTTCCTCCATTTCCCCCTCCTCTGCCAGGCCTGCCTGCAGCTCCTGCCAGCAGAGGAGAAGCCCAGATGCAGGGGTAGTGATGTCCATGGTGCCCCTGCTGAGGGAGGCCCAGAGGGTCAGTCAGGGAGCACAAATGCTTTGCTGATGGTGGCTTCTCTCCTGTCCCCACAGAATGGTGCTGTACCCAGCGAGGCCACCAAGAGGGACCAGAAGCTCAAACGGGGCAACTGGGGCAACCAGATCGAGTTTGTACTGACGAGCGTGGGCTATGCCGTGGGCCTGGGCAATGTTTGGCGCTTCCCATACCTCTGCTATCGCAACGGGGGAGGTACCCAGCGGGCACAGGGCAGGGAACAACCACTTGGGCAGAGCCCACCCGCCAGAGCCTGGGCCACACTCTCCCTGGTGCAGACCCCACAGCAGATAAAGGCTGGCCTCTGGCCCTTGCCTAAGGCAGACCACCCCAAACCCTAGCAGTCTGTTGTTTGGGTTTGGCACTGACAGCCTGTTCCCTTGAGGTGAGGAGAGGTGAGAAAAGTACCCCAATCTGTTGGGCTCCCTGTTAT
The DNA here is from genome assembly GCA_963574655.1 of Perodicticus potto. Taxonomy (NCBI): domain Eukaryota; kingdom Metazoa; phylum Chordata; class Mammalia; order Primates; family Lorisidae; genus Perodicticus; species Perodicticus potto. The sequence continues at coordinate 11,436 of CAUYRH010181100.1, read as the reverse complement.
ACCTCCTGGGTTTCAACAGCCCTCCTGCCTCCAAATGGTTCAGGGATATTAGAAGATCCCAGCAAGTTATGTTCATGAAATGATTTGGTTAAGGGCTCTTAAGGGTTTCAACAGCCCTCCTGCCCCCAAATGGTTCAGGGATATTTGAGGATCCCAGCAAGTTATGTTTATGAAATGACTTGGTTAAGTCATCAAATCCCACCCAAAGAGGGTGGCTCTGGGGCCTGGATTCTACTCAGAGCAGACTTCCTAGAAACCTCTGTCAAGTTCAAAGAGAGGCTGGGGGAGGTTGTGTCTCAGACCCAGGTTCCTGCTCAATGCCTGGCATGCTCCTCCTCAGGTCCTGCCCAATGGCAAAGGTTTTGCTGTTGGGTTCTGAGCAGGAAGCCCAGGGTGGCCTTCCCTGAGCCAGACCTCTCCCTGCCTGCCAGGTGCCTTCATGTTCCCCTACTTCATCATGCTGATATTCTGCGGGATCCCGCTCTTCTTCATGGAGCTTTCCTTCGGCCAGTTTGCAAGCCAGGGCTGCCTAGGGGTCTGGAGAGTCTGCCCCCTCTTCAAAGGTGAGGCCTAGACAGGCCCCTCGCGTGCATGTGCACACAGACACAGACACACAGAGGCCCTGGGCTGTGCTGACTTGCCCACCTGTAAAAGCACTGCTGACTCCCATGGAGCCACATCAATGGTCAGAGCCATGGGTGCATGCTGAGGTCCATATTTATTCAGCCTCCACCCTCCCCTGTATCACATGGATAGACAGAACTCCTTGTGGGGCACCCCTACTTGCCCCTACAGAGGCCTTGACCTGCCCCTCCTCTGACCTCCGTCAAAGCCTGTCCCTTGGACCCTTAGAAATTGTCAACCTCACCTCCTTCCCCTAGATGAGCAAGGCTCCTCCTGTCCCACTCCCACCCCCAGCAGCACTGACTGTGTCCTTCCCTTACCCTCGCTTAGGCGTGGGCTATGGCATGATGGTGGTATCCACATACATTGGCATCTACTACAACGTGGTCATCTGCATTGCCTTCTACTACTTCTTCTCATCCATGACGCCGGTGCTGCCCTGGGCCTACTGCAATAACCCCTGGAACACACCTGATTGTGTTGGCGTGCTGGACACCGGCAACCTCACCAATAGCTCCCGGCCCATCGCCCGGCCCAGCAATCTCTCCCACTTGCTCAATCACACCCTGCAGAGGACCAGCCCCAGCGAGGAATACTGGAGGTGAGGCACCACCAGGACTAGTGAAACCTGATGGCAACCCTCAGCCCTCCCTCTTCCTATCAGCAGACTGGGTTGAGTACCTACTGCATGCTCAGCCTGCTGCCAGGCCAGGAGGGGTGGAGGTGGATGCAGCAGTTAGAGGAGACTGACTTACGAAGAGCAAGGAGATATGGGATGTTGAGTTGGGGAATCCTTATGAAGCAGCAGTGAGGGGCTTATATCTGTCAAGTCTTCAGAGGGGAATGGGGCAGGGAGGGTGATGTCTTGGTGAGAAGAAGCCTGAATACAGGCCACAGTCCTAAATGAGCAGAGGCTGGTTTTAAAGCTGAGGGGAGCCTGCTCTGAAGAGTGACAGGTGGGGGGAACTTGCAGGCTGAGGAGTGGGTAGGATACAGCACCACTTTCACAGAGAGCCACAAGGATTAGGCTAGGAGCCATGGAAGTTCCCTGGGCCGAGAGTGCCAGGATCAAGATATCCTGGAGCATTTTGTTCAGAGATGACAAAGAGACCCAAGTCCCAGGGCCACCTGAAGGGGAGCTCCTGCTGGAGGTCTTCTGGAACCCTTTATCCAAACCTGAAAGTGGAGAGCCACAGCAGAACATCCTGGAGGAAATTTCCCATGTCCTATTGGGGAACCAATGGTCAGAGGGCTTTAGGGGTGGGTGGGCCTTGTTCATTCATTCATTCCACATTCACGGCACCTGCTCTGCCAGGCTGTGTGTGCCCATGGTGGGCATGAGGAGCCCAAAGGCCCTGTCTGGCTCATGAGCTCACAAAGCAGTGGCGAGACAGATGGCTGATCACTTTAGGGGCAGGTGCTTCAGTGAATTGTGTGGTGTGGACTCGGCAAAGGGTGTGACGCTTAGTGCTAAGGGAATGGGGCAAGAAGAGGTGGTCAGGGCTCCCCAGAAAAGGGAATGCCAGAGACAGGGGGATTGAGAGCACCACAAGTGGGTGAGCAGAGGCCAGGAGGAGCTGGGGGTGGTGGGACACAGTAATAAGACAAAGGAAGCCAGGAGGCATCACGAGGTATAGGGCTTCCTATGCCAGGCTGAGGATTGAGGCTTTCACCACTGTATGACAGGCCCTCTAAGTCTAGTCCTGAGTGTTGAAATCCTGAAGGACCCAGTTCCCAGGCCAGCCTCTGTGCTGGGCTATAAACTCTCAAAGACAGGTAAGAGGTGGCCAGTACTCTGGGAGACTCAGTCTGGAGAACAGAGCTGCAGCCCCAGTGAGGAAGGGCAGACCGAGTCACTCAGGCCCTGGACAGATTGTTCCTCCTAGGTACCAGGCACGGCTCTCAGAAGGCAGGCAGAGCAGGGAGTCAGAACATACAGACACTGCCCTCACGGAGTGCACAGCCAATTAGGTGTTATACTACATTTGAGGCATGATGTGGACTGGGCAACTTGATCTAGACTGGGGATAATGAACCTTCCAGGAAGCTCCCAGAAACAGAAAACCCCACCTACCCCTCACCCCACTCCCCACTTCCAGATGCTCCAGTGGTGCTTGTTCTGGGGCCTGTCAGCCAGAGATTCCCAGCCCCGGGGTCACTGGGGGCAACAATCTGGAGATTTTATCCAGTAAATCAGAAGTCTGGCCGTGGGCTAACTGAACTCCACTGCACAGCGGGAGCTGGAGCCAGGCCGCCTAGCTGGCCACTGTCCGGGGCGGCACTCCTTCCAAGCAGAGCGGCTCCCTACTGCCCTCTCCTGGAAAGCCTGGGAAATGCCCCTTGAGAGAGCTGCCCAGGAGGACTTCAAAGGAGGGAGGGAAGCAAGAATCTCTTGAACGCCTACTATGTGCCAGGCATATTATCTCAGTAGATATTATTATCTCTATTTTCAGATCTAGAGGCTGCTGTTTAGAGGTCAAAGAGCTAGGGAGTTCCTTTTCTGGCTGCTCTGGCCCTGCTGCTGCTGGGTGTTCCTGGCATGAATTAGGCTGAAGGGGCCATCAGTGAGGTGTCCCCTTTGTCCACACTCTCCAACACCACGTTGAAAAGTTGCATGATCTCATGCAAGCCCCACAACTCTGTCAGGCAGTTCATGCAGGCTTTATTTTTAAAAATCACTATTTTAGGGCGGTGCCCGTGGCTCAGTGAGTAGGGCGCCAGCCCCATATACCGAGGGTGGCAGGTTCAAACCCAGCCCCAGCCAAACTGCAACAAAAAAAATAGCCGGGCGTTGTGGTGGGCGCCTATAGTCCCTGCTACTCAGGAGGCTGAGGCAAGAGAATCACCTATACCCAGGAGTTGGAGGGTTGCTGTGAGCTGTGTGACCCCACGGCACTCTACCGAGGGCGATAAAGTGAGACTCGGTCTCTACAAAAAAAAAAAAAAAATCACTATTTTACAAATGAGAGAAGCAAGTCAAAACAAAGATGAAAGGACTCCTTTAAAGAGAGAGAAGCTTAAAAGGCAGATTTCTGAGCTCATGTCTGCCTCTTGTTCACTCACCTTTCTCACTCACCATCCTCCCGTCTCGCCACCTCCTTCACAATCTTTCTTTACAGTCCTCTGTGCTGGTCCAGTTCCTGCTACTGGGCCCTAAACTCATGAGCAGGCTTTAGCCTCCACGTTCCCTGTGGTGCCCAGCTCCTGGCACCCAGTGAGACTTGGATCCCAGCTCCCCTCTCTAGTGTCTTCATGGCAGCTCTAGAATCACACAGACCTCACTCAAATCCTGGCTCTCCCACTTACTAGATGTATGGCCTTGGGAGGCCACCAAAGGTAAGCCTCAGTGTGAATTTGTTAAACCGGAGTTGTTACAATACCTACCTGGCTATAAATACGATGAAGTGACATAATGCTGCATGATTCACTAACAACAGTGACAGGCACTTAATAAGCACAGTCACTGCCACTGCTGGAGATGCAGAGAAATTGATTAGAGGTCCTTCTCTCAAGGCATTTACTGTCCAGTTGGGGAAATAAGATGTGTATATGTGTGTGGAGAAATACAAAAAATAATGCAGAATAATCCCAGAGATGTCACAGATGAAGAGACAACTTGTAACTATGTTGGGTTCCAAAAGTTCCTAGGTTAATTGATCTCAAAAGCACATGGTCCCAAATTACAACAAAACAAAAAAAATGAAATATGGTGCCATAGAATTAAAGCTAGAAATTCATTATTTGATTTCCAGTCTAACCTTCTAAACTCTTTGATCCCTAGCATTGTAATGCTGTACTTTTGCCATAAAAAAATAATATAAGCGAGGTGTGGTCGCTCACACCTGTAATCCGGGCACTTTAGGAGGCTGAGGCAGGAGAATCCCTTGAGGCCAGGAGTTCAGTCAGGGCAAATCAGGGAGACCTATCTCTACAAAAAAAAAATTTTTTTAATGAGCTGGGTATGGTGGTGAGCCTGGTGAGGTTCTAGCCAGGGCCAGGTGATGTAACCTGGCAGTCTAGGGAGAAGGAGGTGTGGGACAGCGCCCTCTGCAGGCCACAGTGTGAGGGGCAGCCCAGAAGGAGACAAAGCTGCCCAGGGATCTTGCAGGTCACCCAGCCTGTCAAACACCAAATCCCAGGACTGGCAACATTGTCTGTGAGGGTCCAGAGTAATATCCCATAATATTAAAAATGTTGCCATAGGATGGCACCTGTGGCTCAATGGGTAGGGCGCCGGCCCCATATACTGAGGGTGGCAGGTTCAAACCCGGCCCTGACCACGCTGCAACAACAATGACAACAAAATGTTGCCATATAGTTTGAAAACTAATTTGGGAGGAAAAGTGAAAATAGCTAAGGATGCCAGAGAACAGCGTATAAGAGGATCATCTCTCAGCCTATTGCTGAGAGGTCCTAATTCTAGGAAGAGACAGAAGGAAACCTGTATTTAACCTTATCTACAGATCATCTTCAAGCTGGTGTTACTGTCCCCATTTTACAGATGAGGAAACAGGCTCAAAAGCTTGCTTCTTGCTCATCACTCTAGCCCAGACAACTGAGGCTACCAAGCCAGTCTCCCTCCGGGTTCTACCCTTGTCACCTCTCAGTCCATTTATCACAGTTCATGTATTCATTCAACAGGTATTTATTGAGTGCTTCTCTGTGCCTGGCCCATGCCAGGCCCTGGAGGATACAGCAGTGAACAGACCAGACAAAAATTCTTGCTCTCATAGAGGACAGATGACAAAATAGGTCAGAGAGTCTGACAGAGGCACTATGTGCTGTGGGGGGAAATACAGCAGAGGAGTGGAGGGGTGCTAGGCTGTGGTAGGGGCTGCAATTTTCAGCAGTGTAGCCAGAGAAGGCCCCTCGGAGAAGAGGACATCTGAGGAAAGGCCTGAAAGAAGTAAGGAGAGAGGGAGCCATTGAGACAAGCCCAGCTACATAGTACGTGGGGCCCAGCACGAAACTGTGGGGACCCTTGTTCACATGTGTTAAGAATCTGGAGATGGTGATGGCAGAGCATTACAACAAGCATAGGCCCTGAGGGACTGCATGGTCACACGCCTGTGCGGGCATGTGGATATTTGAGGAAAGAGCACTATAGATAGAGGGAATAGTGTGTACAAAGGTCCTGAGGTGGGGGCATGCCTGGCATGTTTAAGCAACAAGGATGCCAGTATGGTTGGAAAGGTGAACAAGAGTAAGAGGACAGGCTTGGCGCCTGTGGCTCAAGCAGCTAATGCACCAGCCACATACACCTGAGCTGGCAGGTTTGAATCCAGCCCTGGCCCGCCAAACAACAATTATGGCTGCAACCAAAACACAAAAAATAGCCAGGCGTTGTGGTAGGTGCCTGTTGTCCCAGCTACTTGGGAGACAGAGGCAGGAGAATCGCTTGAGCCCAGGAGTTGGAGGTTGCTGTGAGCTGTGATGCCGTGGCACTCTACCCAGGGCTTGAGGCTCTGTCTCAAAAAAGAAAAAAAAAAAGAGTAAAAGGACAGACAATCAGAGAGATGACAAGACAGGGGACAATGGGTCACCTAGGGCTTTGTTGCCAATGTAAGGGACTCTGGCTTCTCCATGGTAAGAGATGGGAGCCACTGCAAGGTTTGGAGCCAAAGAGAGACTATCACAGTACACCAACAAATCCCTCAGAGGCTTCTCATCACTCTTATACTCAGGCCCCTTCCTACCCTTCGCCTTCTTTCTGCCCTTCCCCTTCTATCCCAGCCTAGCTGAGCTGCCCGCACGTTCCCAGGCTGGGCTGCAACATTTCCTGGCCCTGCTGCTGCTGTTCCCTCAGCCTACTGTTCACCCACCTCTTCTCCATTCCCCAAACCATAGCTCCAGCCTCACTCTGAGAAGCCTCACACCATGCCTCTCCCCAGGTGACTGAGACGCCCCCCTGGGCATGCCTGCAGCACCCTGTACTTATCTCTGCCCCAGACTTTCCCACCCAGAGCATGTCCTCTATCGTCTTCCCTGAGGACCAGGAAGACACCTCCTGCAGGTCTGTAAGCCCCACACCTAGCACAGCTGGTGTGGCACAGGGCACCAGATGAGGGGACGAACCTGGGTCCAGTCTTTGCTTTGGCACTCATTGCCTCTCTCAGTGCATTGGAGACGAAACAGATAAGAGTAGGTGAAACGCTCAGAGATGGCTTCCTGAGGTGACACCTGACAGGATGAGGAAAGGGTGTTCCTGAAGGAGAAATGAGCGAGCACAGGTCTGGGATGGGCCTGACCAGGGACAAAGATACCTCCACACCCCAGGGACTGAGGAGACTTCCCAGGCTGGGGATATGGCCTCTACAAGTTCTTGAAGGGGCTGCAGCAGACACGGGGTGGGGGCTAGCCCCACAGGGGCTTTCGTCTCACATACACTGGCTTCTGAGACCTCAGGAGAAGGGATGGAACCATCAAGCTGGGCCCTGGGCCTTGGGAGTTTGTTGCTGGGCAGCAGGGCTGGTCCTCAACAATAGTCTCCCCTCCCCAGACTCTATGTGCTGAAGCTGTCTGATGACATCGGGAACTTTGGGGAGGTGCGGCTACCCCTCCTCGGCTGCCTTGGTGTCTCCTGGGTGGTCGTCTTCCTCTGCCTCATCCGAGGGGTGAAGTCTTCAGGGAAAGCAAGTATCCTTCCCCAGCAGGATCTTTACCCACCCAGAAAGACCCTGCCTGCCCACCTGGGTTGTGTGTGTGTGTTGAGGGAAGGCTGGGGAGGGGGTGAAATGACAGGAGGAAAAGAGGAAGCAGAGGGTCAGTGGTGCTTGGGAGCCAGGGGTCTGTGCCCAGGTTGGGAGCCCATGGAGTCCATCTTGCACCCAGGTGGTGTACTTCACAGCCACATTCCCCTATGTGGTGCTGACCATCCTGTTTGTCCGTGGAGTGACCCTGGAAGGAGCCTTCACGGGCATCATGTACTACCTAACCCCACAATGGGACAAGATCCTGGAGGCCAAGGTGGGTTGTGGAGGGGAACCTGAAATGCAATGGGGAGGCACCTGCCTCTGCCCACAGCTCCTTACCTGCCCTGGCTCCCTACAGGTGTGGGGAGATGCCGCCTCCCAGATCTTCTACTCTCTGGGCTGTGCGTGGGGCGGGCTCATCACCATGGCTTCCTACAACAAGTTCCACAACAACTGTTACCGGTAAGCTGTCCAATGCCAGCTGGAGGCTGCCCATTCCCTGCCATCCTCCACAGCCTGACCCCAGTTCCACTGAAGCCCATGGGGACTCCCTTCCACTCATGGCCTTGAGGTCCTGGGAACATTGGATCAAGTCACTAGAGAATGGGAAGAGATGTTTTGGCAGGAGAAAGAAGAGGGATAGGGACAATGATATTGTAGGGGCCTGGGAGCACTCATGAGCGTCAGGCCCACTTAAAAAGGTCCAGCACACTTTGGGAGGTGGAGGTGGGAGGATTGCTTGAGAACAGGAGTTAAAGACCAGCCTGGGCAATAACAAGACCCCCATCTCTACAAAAAATAGAAAAATTAACCAGTTGTGGTGGTACATGCCTGTAGTTCCAGCTCCTCAGGAGGCTGAGGCAAGTGGATTGCTTGAGCCCAGGAATCTGAGGCTGCTGTGAGCTATGATGATGCCATTGCATTCCAGCCTGGACAGCAGAGCAAGACCTGTCTCAAAAAAAAAGGTCCAGAGCAGATCAGAAAAGGAGTTGAGGGGCATCTTTACTCCCAGAACTTGCCCTGACTCCATGTCTTCTCTTGGCCCACATTGCGGAGGGAAGCCAACTGGATCTCTTGAACTCTGCTTCTGATTTCCTCCCACCAGGGACAGTGTCATCATCAGCATCACCAACTGTGCCACCAGTGTCTATGCTGGTTTTGTCATCTTCTCCATCCTCGGCTTCATGGCCAATCACCTAGGTGTGGATGTATCCCGTGTAGCAGACCATGGCCCAGGCCTGGCCTTTGTGGCTTACCCTGAGGCCCTCACACTGCTCCCCATTTCCCCACTGTGGTCTCTGCTTTTCTTCTTCATGCTCATCCTGCTGGGGCTGGGCACGCAGGTATGAGCATAGGGCAGGGTTGGTGGCTTGGGGAAGGTGGAGATGGTGAGTCGGGTACAGGACTCTGCTCTAATGATGGGATCCTACAGTTCTGCCTCCTGGAGACACTGGTCACTGCCATCGTGGATGAGGTGGGGAATGAGTGGATCCTGCAGAAAAAGACCTACGTGACCTTGGGTGTGGCTGTGGCTGGCTTCCTGCTGGGCATTCCCCTCACCAGCCAGGTAAGAACCGAGGGGGTGGGTGCCGGGCACGGTGGCTCATGCCTATAATCCTAGCACTCCGGGAGGCCAAGGTGGGTAGATTGCCTGAGCCCACAGGTTCGAAACCAGCCTGAACAAGAATGAGACCCCCGCCTCTAAAACTAGCTGGGTGTTGTGGCAGGTTCCTGTAGTCCCAGCTACTCAGGAGGCTGAGGCAAGAGAATCTCTTCAGCCTAAGAGTCTAAGGTTTCTATGAGCTATGATGCCCCGGCACTCCACCAAGGGCAACAAAGTGAGACTCTGTCTCAAAAAAAACAAGTGGAGAGAAGGCTGGCCCAAGTTGTCAGGGTATGTACAGAACAAGTGGGGGCACCCAGGCCACAGGCACCCCTGCTCAGCTGCCCACTGGCCCACAGGCAGGCATCTACTGGCTGTTGCTGATGGACAACTATGCAGCCAGCTTCTCCTTGGTGATTATCTCCTGCATCATGTGTGTGTCCATCATGTACATCTATGGTAAGTGCCCAAGTTCCCGGGCCTCCCATGTCCCAGCCCCTGGCCTGCCCACTCTCTCCTGTAGGTCTGCTGACTCTCCCTCTCTCTAGGGCACCGGAGCTACTTCCAGGACATCCAGATGATGCTGGGATTCCCACCACCCCTCTTCTTTCAGATTTGCTGGCGCTTTGTTTCTCCAGCTATCATCTTTGTGAGTTCCTTGGTGGGCCCCTCCTTTCCCCTATGGCCCTTGGCCAAATTTCCTGCTCTTGGGAACCAGCAGAGGGGGAACGGGAGCTCCACACCCACAGCTGTGGCCATGGGGAGGCTGGCTAGGTGTGTGGAGGCCTGGCTGGGCTAGAAAGGGAATGCTGAACCCTGTGTTCGACTAAAGACACTGCCCAGGCTCAGAGAAGGAGAGCAGCTGGTAGCAACCTGAGTGTGTCAGCCCTCCCTCCCTGCTGCTCCTGCCTGGAATCCCCAGAGGGACCTCAGGAGTCACTATTGATATTGGTGTATCCTCAGTGCAGCCTCTGCCTCCCCTATACCCTATCTCACCTCCCATTCCTCATAGAGGAGAGACTCGGGAGTCTCTCGTGGCTATGTGGTGTGAACGTGAGTTTTCCAGAAGCAGCCCCAGGACCTGTAGATGCAACTTCATAAGCCTTCCAGCAGCAGCAATGTGGGCTGGTTTAGGAGGGGATGTTCCTGGTGCCATGAAAACCGTGGATTCGATAGCTGGGAAATTTCCATCAGGGAGCTGAAATGATAGAAGGCAGGCACCATGGCAACAAAGTAAGCGCAGTCTGCACGCTGTTCATATATTAACTCCTAATACAACTCTGCAAGGTATAATTGTTATCCCATTTTACAGCTAAGAAAACTATTTGCCCCTGGTTACACAACTAATAAGAGGCAGAGCCATGATTCAAATCAAGGAGTCTGATTCAGAGCTTAAGAGTGGGCCTGTGCTAGCTAGGAGCACCTCTACAAGAGGGAGGAATGGTCCAGGGCTAAATCCATATGCCTTGGCTCCTTTATTTTGAGACAGTCTCACTGTTGCCCTGACTAGAATGCTGTGGCATCATAGCTCACAGCAACATCAAACTCCTGGACTCAAACAATCCTCTTGCCTCATTCCCAAGTAACTGGGACCACAACGGCCGGATTTTTTTTTAGAGATGGGGATCTCGCTCTTGCATGGGCTGGTCTCGAACTCCTGAGCTCAAGCAATCCACCCGCCTTGGCCTCCCAGAGTGCTAGGATTACAGGCATGAGCCGCCATGCCCAGCCCTTGGTTCCTTTCTGTTTGGGATGGGAAGCAGGGGAGAAGGGGGTCACTCCACAGAGGATAGGCAGGGCTACCTCTGAGTGACAGTTGGAAGGTTGGCCCAGTGGCAAAAGCAGTGTCCACAACCACACTCTTGTTATGTTCAACTCCTCAGAGCCACAGGGAGCTCAGCACCAACATTCACTGTGGCTTATGTTTCTGAATGAAAGGCCTGCAGAGGGCTGAGGGGTGTGGGATGTTCCTGAGCCTGGCACAGGCACCAGCTCTGGCCACTGGCCCAGCCTTGAAACAGGAGGAAAGGAAGTCTCCTGTTAGTAGAATGAGATTGAGGAGGGCAGGCCCTACTGAGTAGCTTGTGCCCTCTGGGCTGTGTGGCCTGAGGATAGCTCAGCAGGGGGGCAGCTCCCCACACTCAGGACACACTGCTTTCTGGGGGATAGACTGGGGCGCAGGCACAAGGCTCTATAGGGGCAGCCTCAGCCTGGGCCTGGCGTCTCCACAAGTTTATGGCAAAGTGGGCAGTGTCCTCTCTCTCCCCAGGGTGTCAGGCTGGAGTTACTTTAGAGGGTGTGCTAGGCTGTGAACATGTCTGTTTCTGTGCTGTTGCAGCTGATTTGAGGGCTTTGAATCTTTTTGTTTGTTTGTTTTTGTTTTTTGTTGTTGTTGTTTGTTTGTTTTTCTTAGGGACAGAGTCTCACTTTGTTGCCCTTTGGTAGAGTGCCATGGCTTCACAGCTCACAGCAACCTCCAGCTCCTGGGCTTAGGCGATTCTCTTGTCTCAGCCTCCC
>CAUYRH010181093.1:0-11970 GCA_963574655.1 Perodicticus potto | reverse complement strand
CCTGGATAGAGTGTCGTGTCATCACAGCTCACAGCAACCTCCAATTCCTGGGCTCAAGTGAGTCTCCTGCCTCCGCCTCCCAAGTAGCTGGGACTACAGGCGCCCGCCACAATGCCCAGCCATTTTTTGGTTGCAGCCATCGTTGTTCTTTGACGGGCCCGGGCTGGATTCAAACCCGCTAGATCAGGTGTACGTGGCTGGCGCCTTAGCCCGTTGAGCCACAGGCGCCAAGCCTATAGATTGTTTCTTTTAATTCACTTGAATTTTCTATTTTGTTGTTGTTGTGGTTGTTTTTATTGTTTTGAGACAGAGCCTCAAGCTGTCACCCTGGAGAGAGTGCCATGGCATCACAGCTCACAGCAACCTCCAATTCCTGGGCTCAAGCGAGTCTCTTGCCTCTGCCTCCCAAGTGGCTGGGACTGCGGGCGCCCGCCACAACGCCCGGCCATTTTTTGGTTGCAGTCGTCATTGTTGTTTGGTGGGCCCGGGCTGGATTCGAACCTGCCAGCTCAGGTGTACGTGGCTGGTGCCTTAGCCCCTTGAGCCACAGGTGCTGAGTCTATTTTGTTGTTTTTTTGTTTTTTGTTTTTCAAGATAGTCTCACTTTGCTGCCAGGCTGGAGTGCTGAGGCATGAGCCTAGCTCACTGCTCTCTCCAACTCTTGGGTTCAAATGATCCTCCTAGTTCAGCCTCCTAAGTAGCAAGGACTATTATTACTACTACTATATGCCAACACGTCCAGCTAGTTTTTCTATTTACAGTTGAGACGGGGTCTCACTCTTGCTCGGGCTGGTGTTGAACTCCTGAGCTCAAGGGATCCTCCCACTCAGGCCTCCCAGTGTGCTAGCATTATAGGCGTGAGCCACTGCACCCAGCCATTTTCCAATTTTTTTAATGCAGAGATCACTTGTCTTAATAATAATAAAAAGTGTTTTGTTTCCAAGGATGGGAGCAATTTTAATTTGTTATCTTAGTCTTTACTCCTCTGGCCCTTGACAGGATAGAAATATTCCTTAATTTAATGAGTTTGCTCATTAGTGTCACAGATTAGAATGTAATGAAGTACAGGTATCTCATAGGAGAGTGACTGGGCAAGATGACTTCAGAGTAGCTCTGGGAGACACATCTTCTGTGTCACTAGAGTTGTAGGAGCTCTACATTTCTGTTCCAGGTCATGGCTAGACTTCCTACTCTCTCAAAAGGAAGAAATTTCCTGATACTTTGAAAACTGATCGACTCTTAACCAACCAATAAACTTTTATTTGAAAAGCTATTTTTCTCCCTTTCTTCCTCTCTCTCTCCTTCCTTCCCCTTTTTTTCTTTTTCTTTTTTTTTTTATTGGAGACAGAGTTTCACTCTACTGCCCCTACTAGAGTACAGTGGTGTCATCATAGCTCCTGTTACCTCCAACTCTTAGGCTCAAAGGGCTCCTCCTGCCTCAGCCTCCTGAGTAGCTGAGACTACAGGTGTGTGCCACCATACCCAGTTAATTTTTTTTTCTATTTTTGGTAGAGACGTGGTCTCACTCTTGCTCAGATTGGTCTTGAACTCCTGACCTTATGCAACCTTCTGGTCTTGGTCTCCCAGAGTGCTAGGTTTACAGGCATGAGCCATCCTGCCTGGCCTTGACTTGCTTTCTTTATGAGCATGGAAAATGATACCGGAGAGAAATGATCCGGTATGTTTTGCCTTTGCTTTTACGTCAAGAGCTAGTTAAATAATTTAGTTTCAGAATCATTTTCTCTCTAATAAGCAGTAGGACTGAGGCTACAGAATAAATTTCAAATAATAGCAAATAAAATTATTTGCATAACTGAAGTAATTATTTAATATTGAATGTATAAGTTGATCAAATTTTACTTATGAAGAATTTCTATTGTGTTTTGGGGAACCATGGAGGTTTTTCATGGAAAGAGATATATCCAGAAATGTTGGGGGAGTATGTGTATGATTTTCAACCAAAGACTTAGTTTCTTAAAAAGGGAAATTTTAATTAAATATAAAATCCTGGCTCAGTGCCTATGGCTCAACAGGCTAAGGCGCCAGCCGCGTACACCTGAGCTGGCAGGTTCGAATCCAGCCTGGGCCCGCCAAACAACAATGACGGCTGAAACCGAAAAAAATGGCCGGGCGTTGTGGCGGACGCCTGTAGTCCCAGCTACTTGGGAGGCGGAGGCAAGAGACTCACTTGAGCCCAGGAATTAGAGGTTGCTGTGAGCTGTGATGCCACAACACTCTATCCAGGGTGACAACTTGAGGCTCTGTCTCAAAAAAAAAAAGACTAAATATAAAATCCTGGCTCAGCACCTGTAGCTCAGTAGCTAGGGAGCCGGCCACATACACTGGGGCTGGTGGGTTCGAACCTGGCCTGGGTCTCCCAAACAACAATGACAACTACAAAAAAAAGAAAGAGCTTGGTGTTGTGGCAGGTGCCTGTAGTTCCAGCTACTTGGGAGGCCGAGGCAAGAGAATCTCTTAAGCCCAAGAGTTTGAGGTTGTTGTGAGCTGTGAAACCACAGCACTCTACTGAGTGTGACATAAAGACTCTCTCAAAAAAAAAAAAATATATATATATATATACACACACATATATATGGATATAATCCCCTATTGACTAAAAAAAGAAAAGCTTTTTCTTTGTTTTTTGTTTTTGAGACAAGCGTCTTACTACGTCACCCTGGGTAGAGTGCCGTGGCGTCACAGCTCACAGCAACCTCAAACTCTTGGAGTTAAGTGATTCTCTTGCCTCAGTCTCCCAAGTAGCTGGGACTACAGGCACCCACCACAACGACTGGCAGCTATTTTTTTGTCATTGTTGTCATTGTTGTTTAGCAGGCCCAGGCTGAGTTCGAACCCGCCAGCCCCAGTGTATGTGGCCAACACCCTAACCACTGAGTACGAGTACCAAACCAGCATTTTATTAAAGTTAGAAAAAATATCTTAGAGACTAAATTTACAAACTTCTCCTTCACACTTCCTTTTAACCTGTATTTAACACATTTGATTCCACAAAATCTTACCAAGCTTACCTTGCAGAGGCATGTAAAAGTCAGTCTTGTTACCATAGTGATTGACTCCTTTACTAAATTTGACTTTTTTTCCTTTACATACATGTATTCATTTCCCAAAGTCCATTTGAAAAGGAACAATGATACAAGTACATGTTTTAAAAGCTGTTTCCTAGTCCAGAGCAATATCTAATTAGAAGTTGTAAAACAGTTTTAAATCCCTATAAATAGATATGTGTATTTATGAACTTGTTGAGGACTTCATGCAAATGTTATATTTTTAACTGAGATGCCGGAATAACACACCAAAACGCAAAGTATGCCCAGGACACGTGTACTGTTGGCATTCGACCCTTTAGAATGGCAGAGGTTTTAGAGTTTCTGAATATAAACTAACAAGTCCCTTTCTGTATTCTTAGACGTAATTACTTCAGTTACTTACAAACCACTTTATGGATGAACTGGGCTCCTGTCTTAAGATTCAGAGTAAATGCAGCAAGTCCTGTGTAATCTGGTTTCAGATTAGGCAACCTCCACTGAGCAGAACAACCAGTGAGAAGTGCTGGTAACTCTTAGGAAACCCTGGTAAGTTTAAAAACAGTAACGTAAGCAGGAGCAGGGAGCATTGCCCAGTGGCCTACCCAAAGATTCTGGTCAAGCCCTATGACGATTAAAAGGTGTTTTTACGTTTCAACTGTGTAGTTATTGTTGTCTAGAGCTTTTATACATGCATTTTTATTTTTGTTTATTTTATTATTTTATTATTATTAGTTTTTGCAGTTTTGACCAGGGCCAGGCTTGAATCTACCACCCCCAGTATATGGGGCCAGCACCCTATTCCTTGAGCCATAGGCATCACCCTTATTATGCATGCATTTTTATTTAAAAACATGACTGCTAACCTTCAGAACAACCGTATGAAATGTTGCATAAGACAGAACGCAACCTATGTCCAGTTGATTCTACAGGTACTCTGTTTTGCTCTTTGGCTAACACGTTCTTCCTAACTAGACACTTGTCTATGCCATGAGACAGAAATTGAGATATTTTCCACAAATATAAATTCAAAGGCCACCACATGAGTCCTACTTAAATATGCCAATAAAATAATTATGTTTCCTATCCCTCCCTCTAGAAGCAAATCTTAAATAACAGTAAAAGATCGGAAAGAGCTCTGTGATTTTATAAAACCACAAAAACAAAGAGGATGGAAGAAAAAATAAGGTAGCGTGAAAAACCTGGAAGCTGCAAGTGTTCGCACTAAGTGGTTTAGGGCACGATTTCGCAACCTTGGAACTACTGACATTTGGGCCGTGTGATTTTTTGCTGTGGACGGCTGTCCTGGGCATTGGGGACATTTAGCAGCATCCCTGGCCTCTGCCCTCTAGATGCCAGTAGTACCCTCCCCAGCTGTGACAACCCCAAATGTCTATAGTTATTGCCACATGTTTCCTGAGGGTAAAATTACCCCTAACTGAGAAACGCTGATTTAGAAAATAAGAAAAATCTAAAAATTTATCCCCAGGAAAAGTCCAGAGGCAGATTTATTCTGGCCAAAAACTCCCCAAAATGGTCAGGAGAGAGAGACACCAGATAGAAAATAGGACTGGCTAAAAATATAGGAGGAAGATTAGATCCCCTCTGTCCCCTACGCTAGAGATTCCCTCTTCAAAGAGGTGGAATCCTGGGGACTCTGGGCCTGAAGACACCAGGCACAGTTGAGAGTGAAGTCTCTCACCGAATGTGACTATTGTGCAAAAATGCAGTAAACAGTGGGAGCCCAGCCCTGTGCTCAACTCAGCAATAAGAACACTGGCATGCAGGTGCATAATTTCTAGGTGAGAGACTAGAGGATTCTTCTGTTAAAAAGTGACCAGGTCACACACACACACACACACACACAAAGATCTATTGTTAATCCAATTTAGTGAACTGACCTGGCCTGATCTCCTTAGAGCCCTAAAGTCAAGTCTACTATCATGACCTTCCCTCTCTTCCCCACCATTCCTTCTAAGGAATAGTCCGGGGCCTCACTCATGTGCAAATTGCAAAGGAAGGCCAAACATTGGAAGAAGGCCTCAGGCATAAAAGGGAAACAAGAAATAAGAAAGAAGGAACTTAGAGAAAATAGGAATTTTGAGGGAAGCAGATGAAAACTTCAAATACATTTTGAATGAAGCTTCTTGTCCCAGATCTTGCTTTCTAAATACCATTCTTCACTGAGGTGGGGGCACAGAAACATCATCTTGTGCCAGAAAATAAGGAAAGGGTCAAGCAATGATGAGGCCATGAAAGAGAACATAGAATACAAACGGAGGACGCTTTGACCATAACAATAGAGTAGAAGATTGTAACTCTTGATTAAAATAGAAATTCATGAGTTTGTGATGACATAAATATTAATAAACGAGGAAAAAGTAAAGCTCTTCCTTTTCAGTAGACTGTCGGCTAATGTGTGTAGAAGGAACAATGGAAATAGATAATCACCATTTGGCTGTCCCATCGCTGGTGGCTGAAGGAGATCAGGTCATCAATGAACACTAAGGGTGGTGGGTGGAGGTTAGTTAAAGAACAGGTATTGTCATAATCTCAGAATATTTCTGCACAAAATACCAATGAAAGGGAGAATTGCTGACTTTTATAGTGAAGAAAGCTGTCAGACACTGAACAGTAGTGATCAATGTTAATATCACCAGCAGTGGGATGGGTGGACCTCGCCTGCCTGATGAGATGCTCTGAGACACGGCGTCATCGTGCTATTCCCACCACAGATCTGCGGCTTCAGTCTGGCGATGGGGAAACACTGGACACACCAGTGGAGGAGCATCCTGCACAAGGAAATGCCTGTGCTCTTAACATGTGAACGAGAGGGAATGGCTTAGACCGGCATGGAAGTGCAGTGTATGCTTTCAAATGGGATTACCAGACCTTAAAATAAAAAGAGGCATGGGGGGAATTGTGGCCTTAGGGCCACATGTGGTCTTCTGGTGTCTCGAGTGTGGCCTTTTGCCTGAATACAAATTTCACAGAGCAAATCTCATACTCTGCTTTTCCCAGTTACCCAAGTAAATGGCCCGCGACTCCTTGACTCCTTTGAAGAAGAACCGGGAAATCATTACTGTGAATACTTGCGCCTCCCTAGGCGTCCAGCCTCTCTTTCAAGTGATGCCTTCTGGGACCTAAAACTGGCTCAGTTCTAGAATCTGGGCAAGGCATCCTGACTGTTCATTGTCATGACCTTTCTTACCCTCCATCCTTAATTTCTTTTGTTTGTATGGATTAAGCAGTACCCTCTTTGGCCACTCATGTGTCTTTCCCCAAGAACACCTCATTCGTTAGCCATCTCCGTAACCCTCTGCAGGTCAGGCCCCGCCACTCACTCCAGCAACTGCATCCACCTGGCCTTGTGCGTGGGGTGAGGGGCAGGGGTTCGGCAGGAGCAGCCCCATCACCCTCACTGCTATCTGTGAGCCCGGTTCTGTAGACAGAACTTCATCCCTGGTCTGAGGAGAAGAGCTACCACTGAATTCTTAGGGATGTTGGTACCCTGTCCCCAGCACGTTACTGACTGCTCTGAGTTGTGTGCTCCGGCCCCTCCAGGGAGCACAGTCACCGAGGCCTTAGTGTATCCACTCTCGCATGTTCACTTCTCTGAGCCTTGTGATTCCCCCATGGAGGCAATTCAGCCATTTCACCCTCACTTAGTGTGGACCATTGTTTTTCCTTGGCTGCTTCTTTTTTTAAATTTCAGAATATTACAGGGGTACAAACATTTCGGTTACATGAATTGCTGTTTGAGTCAGATTTATAAATGTGCCCTCACCTAGATAGTGTGCATTGTACCTGGTAGGTGTGAATTTACCCCCCCTCCCACCTGCTGGATTTCCGCTGAGAGTTATTGCCACATGTGTACCTAAGTGTTGATCTATTGGTTCCAACGTCATGGTGAGTACGTGTGGTGTTTGTTTTTCCATTCCTGTGATACTTCATTTAGCAGAATGGTCTCCAGGTCCATCCAGGTTGTTACAAGAGATACTAAATCACCCCCCCCCTTTTTTTTAAAGGCCGAGTAGTACCCTTTGGTACACGTATACCATGAT
The DNA here is from genome assembly GCA_963574655.1 of Perodicticus potto. Lineage (NCBI taxonomy): Eukaryota > Metazoa > Chordata > Mammalia > Primates > Lorisidae > Perodicticus > Perodicticus potto. The sequence goes on along the minus strand of CAUYRH010181093.1, from coordinate 4,862 downwards.
TTATTAATCTACCCATGTATTGATGGGTACTTGGGTTGTTTCCACATCTTTGCAATTGCGAATTATGCCACTATAACTATTTGAGTGCAGGTGTCCTTTTTATAAAATGTCTTTTTTTTTTCCTTTGGGTAGATACCCAGTAATGGGATTGCTGGATGAAATGGTAGATCTACATTTATTTCCTTGAGGAATCTCCAGACTGCTTTCCATACAGGTTGTATAGTTTGCAGTTCTCCCAACAGGGTATAAGTGTTGCTATCTCTGTGTCCACACCAGCATTTGTTGTTTGGGGACTTTTTGATTAAAGCCATTTTCACAGGAATTAGCTAATACCTCGCTGTGGTTTTGATTTGCATTTCCCTGTTCATTAGGGATGTTGAGAATTTTTTCCTGTGTTTGCTGGCCACTAGTCTATCTTTGTTTGAAAGTTTCCATTCATGTCTGGCCCACTTTGTAATGAGGTTGTTTGTTTTTTTTCTTGTTGATTTTCTCAAGTTCTTTGTAGCTTCTGGGTTCCTTGGCTTCTTAAGCCATCCCAAAAGCAGGCTTGCACCATCATCTCCTGCCAAAGTGTGGCATCCTGCATTTCAAGACAGTGCTCTCAATAAACACCTTCTTATTCAAAGTAATGTTTCGCCTGCCTTGAGCCAACGCCTCCAGAAGTCCCATCCATGTATTGTCTTTGGCCTGCCAGTGCCTGCTGGCTAGGTTCTATAATGCCTTCTGTGTCTAGTTCCCTTTCCTCCTGCGCTGAATTATGTGGTGACTTCAGCCTAGGGATGGGGCCTAGCGGCCAGGATAGGAGATTGGGGGAAATCGGGGATTTCCCGACCTGCTTTGTAGAGGAGCAGCCTCTGTGTTGTCTTCCAAACGAGGGGGACTAGCCCACTTGGGAGGAGTGAGGGGCCAGATGGGTGAGAGCCTCAACCCAGCCTCCCCAGCCTACTGTCAGCCTCCAATTCTTTGACGTTGGCGGAGCAAACCTACCTAGTTAAAGAGATTAATCTTTTTAGAAACTACCCTTATGATAAATTCTGAGCCTCATCCTCAGCATTCACTGCACTCCTGCAGCTGGAGAGAAGATCTTCATTCTACGCTCCAAGGAGGTCTTGTGGCTTTCACACTTAGCTTTTGAAAGGGATGAATCACTTTTAGTCTTTTGCTATCTTTTCCCGACGTATCCGTTGAGCACAGGAATAACCGCCACTGCTTTCCCTTTGGATTCTGCCCCCATCGCTCATGTGCCTGGTCCAGTGGCCCCCACCGGGGCGTTTGTCTCTACCAGGGTGGGTTCAGTGAGCCCACTATTGTCTTGTGCCCTCTGTGCTCCCCCTGCTACCAGCAGTGGGGTTCTTAGTGCCAAGCAGACAGTGTGCAACCCAAATCCAAAATCCCATCTTGGCATGGCTTTCTCAGACAGTTTCTGGTGTCAGACTGTCACAGGGTGTGTTCCTATGCAGGCAGGCACGGACAGAGACCAGCAGGCAGGGGGTCGATTAGGACGGACTCTTGGGATCAATCCTACGGCAGGGAAGGAGAGGCGAGGGAAGAGAGAAATGGGTTATAACAAAGATCTTAGGTGACCCCACTGGGAGCTCTAAAGCTGGGCTGTACAACGGTCCCAGGTTGCAGCCGGTCCTCCTCCCAGCACACACTGCCACTGGTGTTGAAGCTGCTCTGGCACACGCCGTCCTACCCGTGGAGGGGGCGACTCCTGAAGCTGAAGTTAATTCCAAAGCGGGCTGGCAGTGGAGAGCCGTCTGCAGCAGCACCCCCCTCAGCTGGAGGATAAATCCATACCCAAGAGGGATCTGGGTGACTCATCACAGCCTCCCTGTAATAACTTAAACACTAAGTTTTGATCTAATCAAAACCTGTGCTGTAATTGGGAGAAGAGATGTGTGTTTGCGTGTATTTATGCCTATGGGGTTGGGGAGTATAAAAAAGAAAATCTTTTTGCACAATAGGAAGCCAAGGGATTAGATCTAAAATTTTGTTCAAAAATACGAAAACAAAAATATCTACTGTGAAATAGGCTGTGCAGATGGAATGGAGTGATTTGGTCAGGTGTTTCTGACCTTACTAAGAAATAATGTTTTGTCTAACCACAAGGGAAATGTTATACAGGGTGGCCATCAAGTTCATGTGCGATTTTAAACACCATTCAAACTTTCACGTGAACTTTATGGCCACCACCCTGTATTTCTAAAAAATTATTTTCCAATAATTTTTAGTGATAAAAAGGGCATTTCACATCTAGTTTTTACATCTTCATTTTCCTAGAGAGGAAGCTAAACCACCAGTTAAGTGTTGGCCACCTGATAACCCTGCTGTCAGTGAAGGCAGAAAGAAATGAACGAATCTGATAAACGTCCAGAAGTCTGGTCCCTCTTTTTAAATAAGGCGTAGAGGCCAATTAAAACTGTTTGATAGCTTTCAAATTGCTTTCACTCATGGAAATTGTCCGGTGTCAATGGAGCAGATCAGATGTTACTTTTTCCATTTGATGGATGAGGAAACCGGGGGTCAGAGGAGCTGTGTTTTACCAATAAAATCTGTATATAAATACTGGACATTACATTATCAATAGATTTCCTTTATATTTCAACTGGTTGTCTTGAACTTTAAAACAACTGCTGATAAAAAATAAATTGTTCAGATATGAAGTTGTGTTGCATGGCAGATATTTTTTCCACCCAAGGGTTTCTAGGGTACTCTTTGACAGATAATAAGCTTGTTCTAGAATAATTTCTTCAGGTTTCAAGAACATCATGTCAATACCCAGAAAAACTCACTCTGCCTTTTAAAAGATCTAAACTATCTGAGCTGTCAAACAGCAAATAGTGGAATTGGAACTTGCCCCTTAGCAAATGAAATATAATTTGTGTTGTTAGGTGTAAGTTTAGAAATCAAAGCAAGACTGGCTCGGTGCCTGTGGCTCAAGTGGCTAAGGCACCAGCCACATACACCAGAGCTGGCGGGTTCGAATCCAGCCCAGGCCTACCAAACAACAATGACAACCACAACCAAAATATGTCCGGGCGTTGTGGCGGGGAACCTGTAGTTCCAGCTACTTGGGAGGCTAAAGAAAGAGGATCGCTTAAGCCCAAGAGTTTGAGGTTGCTGTGAGCTGTGATGCCACAGCACTCACCCAGGGCATCAGCTTGAGGCTCTGTCTCAAAAAAAAAAAAAAAAAGGAAAAAAAAAAGAAATTAAAGGAAGACAGAAGTGTTTAGGTAGGTAGAGGAGATTCCCAAGACTTACCAGTATCTTACCAGTGGCAGTCACACGTAGAGTCATATACATAAACTAGTGTTCCAGGGAGAGGGCGGGGGAAGATCTTTGTTTCACTCCACAAAGCACTCCTCTCATTAAAATTTTCTGTACTCATTCAGCATATCATGATTCAGTCCATTTTTGTTTTTTATTGTGGAATGACAACAGATCACTTTGTTCTTCACTTTTGCTATAAGACAAAGTATAGGAGGTGCCCAGGTTATGGACAAGATTCATTCCTAAGAACATCTCTAAGTTGGATTTGTATGTAACTCAGATCCCTGATAAGCAGTATATATGTGATAATGATAATAACAGTACTACAATGGCTCATATGTGATAAGAATAATGCATATAATATAATAATAAAACCCCAACATTGTAATAATAATTTACAGAATCATTGTGCTTTCTTTTATTTTTTATTTTTATTTTTTTGAGACAGAGCCTCAAGCTGTCACCCTGGATAGAGTGCTGTGGCATCACAGCTCACAGCAACCTCCAATTCCTAGGCTCAAGCGAGTCTCCTGCCTCTGCCTCCCAAGTAGCTGGGACCACAGGCGCCCAACACAACGCCCGGCCATTTTTTGGTTGCAGCCATCATTGTTGTTTGGCGGGCCCAGGCTGGATTCGAACCTGCCAGCTCAGGTGTATGTGGCTGGTGCCTTAGCCCGCTGAGCCACAGGCGCTGAGCCCAGAGATATTTTCTACGCATACAAACCTATATATTGATCCTACACAAATGGCAGTTTACATTATTTACTCTTTTGTAATCCATATCAGAACATAATAAAGCTATACGTTTTCTTTCCCAATGACTAAATCTTCTTAAATAGAATGGGTGAACCGCATGTTTAATAATTAAAGGACATTTAGATGGTGTCCAACCTTTTGCTTTTGGAAGACATAAGTTTTCTCTTATGTTTAAATCTTCGGTACATTGAAATTTCTTTTGACATGAGAGGTGAACTAGGGATACAAATTAATTTTTTTGTAGATGGCTACCAAGGTGCCCTCCCATGACTGATGGAATAATTCATCTTTTGCTACTGATTTGAAAGGCCCCCTTTACAAGAAAAATTTTTGTATGTGTTGGAATAAATCTGTGGAATCTCTATTCTGTTTCATGTAGGATTTGCCTATCAGGCCTTTTAAGTATTATAGTCATATAATGTGTTTTAATATCTGATAGGGCTGATTCCCCCTGTTATTATTCTTTTTCAGAATTTCTCCTACCTTTTACTGCTTTCATATGGGCCGTGGAAATAGTTCCAGATTGTCTATTTCCTCCCTTTCAAGTGACCATTGAGGACTTGCATGGCTAACATTACTAATGAAACAGATTTCATGGCTCGGCGCCTATGGCTCAACAGGCTAAGGCGCCAGCCACGTACACCTGTGCTGGCGGGTTCAAATCCAGCCCGGGCCCGCCAAACAACAATGACGGCTGCAACCAAAAAATGGCCGGGCATTGTGGCGGGCGCCTGTAGTCCCAGCTACTTGGGAGGTGGAGGCAGGAGACTCACTTGAGCCCAGGAATTGGAGGTTGCTGTGAGCTGTGATGTCACAGCACTCTATCCAGGGTG
>CAUYRH010181092.1:0-10572 GCA_963574655.1 Perodicticus potto | reverse complement strand
TCTTACTGAAGTTAGGTGATATCTCAAAGTGTTTTTAATTTTCATTTCTCTGATGATTAAAGATTATGAGCATTTTCTCATGTGTTTTTTTTGCAATTTGCCTGTCATCTTCAGAGAAGTTTCTGCCCACAAAGAAATGGGGTTGTTTGTTAATTTGAGTTATCTGTGTAAATACAAATTTTGTTGCATGGATAGCTTTTATAATGCTTTAGTCTGGGCTGTAAGTGTGCTCATTACCCAAATAGTATTCATTGCACCTGTTAGGTATTTACCCTTCTCTTTCTTCCCTCTCCCACTCTTGATTTATAACAATTTTTAATTCCTTCTATTCCCATATGTGCCCATCAATTAGGTACAAATTATCAGAGAGTACATGTGGTGTTTTGTTGTCTGTTCTTGTAATACTTCATTAAGACAATGGTCTCCAGTTCCATCCAAAATGCTGCAAAAGATAATAATTCATCCCCTTTTATAAATGAGTATTACTCCATGCTATATATTATACATATCACATTTTATTTATCTGTTCATGAATTGAAAGTCTTTGGACATATACTTCATGAATATCAAGCTCCACTATATATTTGTTTATATGAGTCTATGTATTCTACATGTTTATGTGCAACAATAATTTAGCTTTATTGAATGTTTGTTATTTACTGTGTATTTTTTAAACCCTTTAAATATATGAAGTCATTTAATATTCATTAAATCTCCAAGAAAAAGGTAGTATAATTATACCCCTTTTATAGATAATGAAAACAAGGCACAACGATGTTAAGTGACTTGCCTAAGGTAATACAACAAGGAAGCGCTATAGCCTGAATTGAAAAAACAGACCATCTTGCTGTAGAGCAGCAGTTCTCAATCTGTGAGCTGCAACCCACAGGAACTGTATTAAAGGGCTGCGGTATGAGAAAGGTTGAGAACCACTGTTGTAGCATTCCTGTGCTAAACTACTATGCAATTCTGTCTCCCATAAGTATAATATGTATATATCATATGTATTTATATATATATGTCTATGCATATATATTTAAAGTGAAACTGAAGTGAATCACAAAGCATCAAACACAGCCTCCATTTCAGGATAACATCAAGTTTAATTGACTAGATTCAGTTCTTTCCAGTTGCTTAGTTTATTCTTCAAACACCAGTTTCCGGTATTTGTAGCTATATACTGCTTGATTTAATTTTTGAGACATTGATTTTTGTACTTCTACAGGTTACAAGATTGGAGACACATCTAGATTTTAAAATAAAAATGATTTTGAATTCCTTACTTATGGTATTGTGTTGTCTTTGTCTTTCCCATATGAATTATCTAGAAATTGCGAACTTACTTCATATTTATATTTATTCTGAAAATAGCTATATGCTTAATTGTATAATAAAGAACCCCTGTCTTATAGAAGCTGTTTCTTCATCTGACTCAGTAGGTCAGCTTGGACTCTGGGCTACGCTTCTTTAGCCATATGAGCCTGAGATATAATACCAACTTAGGAGGATTCTGTAACTGCCCATATATTATCACTAATTTAGTGAAAATATGTGCATAGTTACTGCCATTGGTTGAATTTTACATTCCTGAAAGATGTTGAGGTTTTAACCCTCAATAACTGTGAATGCAATTTTATTTGGAAATATTGTATTTCAAGTAAGCAGGTTAGGATGAGGTTATTAGTGTATGTCCTAATCTAATGTAAATGTGTCCTTATGAAAAAGGGAAATTTAGACACAAAGATAGACAGACACACAGGGAGACTATGGACATATGACCATGAAGGAAGAGAACAGGGTGATGCATACCCAAATCAAAGAACAGAAGATTGACAGCATACCTGTAGATGCTAGGAGAAAAGTATACAACCAATTCTCATTTAAAACCCTTAGAAGAAATAAATATTGCTGATATCTTTATCTTGGGCTTTTAGTCTTCAGATCTTTGAGGCAATGAATTTCTATTGTTAAGTTACTCAGTTTATAATACTTTGTTATAACAGCCTTAGAAAACTAATTAAAATACCTAAACTTCTCACATTCATGATTTTCCTTGACACTACTTATACAGAAATACAGTAATACAAGATGACTACAAAGCTTTATGACTACATGTTTATTCTGTGGAATGCATTATAAATCATGGTAGTGAAATTTGAGTTATTTCATATGTTCCTCATTTGCTGAGATAGGTCAATATGGAAATGCATTCATGATAAACCTTGCTCAGGTCTGTTGTCCTCTGTTGCTTTTGTAGAAAGATCAATTATAAAATATTGGAAACATGACAGCCTTATAATCTGAAGTCATATTTCTAGGCACCTCCCACTGAACAACAATACCAAGGTACTTGTTTGTTGGTTCAGGCAGCAAGAGTTGTTGGAATGCTTATATGAGTAGAGATGTTCTCAAATATGTTCATATCTGTCAAACTGGTTAAGGATTGTCCATTTTTTCTTTGCATTTATTTTTTTCCCTATTTCACTATCTCATGAGTAAGAATAAACCTTTATTAGTCCATTCAGGGATCCTAATATAGGCACACCCAAGAGCTGAACTCTTGATTTGAACTACTCTCACTAAAAATTGGGGCCACCGAAATTATTATTGCATATAAATATGTAGAATGCATAGATTCATATAAACACATATATAGTAGAGCCTTGATATTCCCGAAGTATATGTCTAAAGACTTTCACATACATCAAATTGTGAACTGTTACATCATATACTCTCTTAAAATTGTTACAAATTAAAACTTCAGACATTTTGTGATTCCATAACAATTGGGCAAGTGAGCTTCATCAGTGAGTGATATCTTCTTGGTTTGATTCTGTGGTAGTTTCTATGTTTTTCAATCCATAGCCTTGACCTTTGATTTGATATGAGTTACTATGAAAATTGACTTCTTCAGGAACCCTGGCTTTGGTCCTCGACTTCGCTCTTAGTAATGGCCATACTGAGGTAACTCTTGTTCTCCACACTGTCTCCAGTATGATTTTCCTAAATCTGACATTTATTTTTTATATTAAAGCCTTCTGTGGATGACCACTGCCTTAATTAAGTACACCCCCTTTCAAATAATATTATACAAAGCTCTTCAAAAATATGATGTCTGCCTGTCTCTCCTATTGCATTTTTTTTTTTTTTTTTGCAGGTTTTGGCCGGAGCTGGGCCCGAACCCGCCACCTCCGGCATATGGGGCCAGCAGCCCACTCCTTTGAGCCACAAGCACTGCCCTGCATGTCTTGATTAATATCTATAACATGGCTCCTCACTGGAGGAGGAAATAATGGGCAACATCTGAGTTTCTTCAGGGAAGCCATTAAATATGTGCTTGTTAAATTCAATTAAATAGTAAAGTGTATTGGGCTGTGCCAAGATATAGGGAGAGTGCTGGGCTGAAGGCATAGTCTGGAATCTAAGTGGGACATCACAGCAGGACAGCAGAAGCACCTTGAGTATGGTGACAGGGCCCTAATAAGAGAAATGAAACGAACATACAGAGAAACTTTGCCCACTTTGCAGTTCTGCTTGCTAAGCACACTTCTCTAGTACCTATGAAATATGTGCCTAAGCAGTAGTCTGACGAGGGCAAATTGTTTTGGAAATTCTATTATTTGACTCTTGCCATGGCAGTGAAAAAATGAATATTTGGATAATCTATGCACAGATTCCTTTTAAACATCCATACCTGAAACGTTTCAGAGTCCTGCTAAGGCCTTAGACAATAGGATTTGTGCATCTGTAAAGTCAGAATCAAACAGTAATCTATAGTAGGTTATTTTGAGTGAACTAAAACACAGTAATTTATTTCCATTATGGACTGGGCATGCTGAGGAGAGGAACTGATCCATTACTGAAATCTGCTGTCTGTTCTCAATTAAGCCTGCTGAGCCTAGGGTCAGTCTGACACTTCACTATGGGGAAGCCAAGGGGAGGGGGATCATCCCTAGGAGTCAGAAGTTGGTCAGGCTAGTTTGCATTGTATTTTTGGCACCTGAAAGTGGGCTTTTAAGTAGATGGCTTCTGTCAAAGCCCTCTGTGGAAATGGGTTTTAAGGTAAATGTGCGGCATGATGATTTGGGAAGCTTCGTAAGAGCTGAATAGATGTAGAAGGTTTGCCTTTCAAAACACAGAAATAAAGATTTAGGTCTTCCATGTAAATGGATCTCTAAGGGCTAAAACAGATTCTCCTGGGATATAAAGGGTAGAATTCACTTATTGTTTTTAAATACTTGGGAAGATATTTTAACAGCGCCAATGCAAGAGTCCAGTCTTCCCTTCTTTTTGAGTAGTTATCCTCTGTTAAACCTTCTCAGCTCTAATGATAGTTTTTGTTTGTTTGTTTGTTTGTTTTTATCAGTCCACTCAGACCTAATAAATTCACATTGTACTAAAAATTTGTACATTTTGTTTGTGTGGTTATTGTTCTTATGTTGGATGTGCATGTGCCTGTGATGGTCTGAGAAAGACAAACATATATGCTTTTTCTTTCCATTTATAGTACAAGCCTCAACATGTAGGACATTTGATTGCTTTATTTTCTTTGGTATTCTCCCACTCCCCATGCTTCTTCTGGGTCTGTATAGTATGTAGTTTCCTATAACTCATTTTCCCCACCAAATTGTGTTGGATAAGCTAATGAGAAAATCCATTCTTGAAATTATAACATATAGGCAAGCTAAAATGAAAGAGGGAAATAATGAGTTCTGAGTTTTAACTCTGGATATGTCACAATTTCCCACAATGACTTGAGGCAAGTCTTCTTCTTTCTCTGACCTCAGATTCTGAATAAGAAAATCAAAGATTAGACAGTGTAATCCATAAACCACTTCCAGTTTAATCTTCTGAGTACTATCATGACTATTATTTGTTACAGGATATAAGAAATAGGACTTGAGAAAAAACTTGCTCTAATAAGTAAGGTTCTTACACTTGAATAGCTTAGTCTAGGTACTATTTATTGAGAACCTATTACATACAAAGTATGATTTCAGGCCCCTTCCATGTATTATCTAATTTAATCCTAAAAATAACAACTTGAGGATGGTACAATTATTTTCTCCATTTTCAGGGAAGAGTTTATGTACCTTACCTACTGTGGCATGGCTAAAAAGTTCAGGGCCAGTATGCAAATTATTTTCTGTTCAACTCGAATTCCAACATTCTTAACCACTGATCTATGCCACCTGACTATTAAAAATATAGGACAGGCACAGGCAAACAAACATATACACATTTATATATACTCACACAAAAGTACCTGATGGGATACAGAGATTTGTGAGTAGATAAACATTAAGCTATTTCCAAAGAATTTATTTGTGATCTAGGCCTGCTCAGGTCTAATGTCAAAACTGTTCCAACACTTTAAAGTAGCTGGATGAGATATTCAGAAGCAGCATGGAAGATGAAAAGTTTTAATGAAGGACACGAGAACAACACTGCAAAAGATCCTGCATCTGTGCAAGGAAAAAAAATAAACAAATACAAGAATCAGACAGTGACATAAGGCAAGTCAGAGGAAAAGGAGGAAAAAGCCAGTAGGGGAGGGCTCAGAATAACTTTTTCCTGATTTCCTGCCTAGATTGGCTTTGTATATCCCTTTACTACTTGTACCTCCCAGCCCTGAACTCCAATTAATTCTGCTAGAACATAAATAAGAATTTCATATCTTCTTCATCATCTAATGATGAGATACTGATTATATATGAATCATGAAGAATATCTGTGTCTAATCCATTGAATTAAAACAGAGGCATTAATTTAAAACCACTGTTTCTATTCTAACATTGCCCTCACCCTGAGATTGTGTGAGGAATTGCCCAAAACGTTGGTCAAGCAAGGGTCCATCCCTAGCACTAAGGACATATACTACAAAGTCCCTCCCATCCCAACTCTGCATGGAAAAAAATAGCCCTTTTATTAAACTATTCATTTTTTTCAGAATGAAAAAGAATCTCAGCATTCTTAATGGGAAGAAGCATTCCTAGAAGGCTAGAACGTGGTACAGAGGGAAAGAAATCTCATGGTCCATTTAAGTCATGCTTTAAGGCAAGCATTTGGTGAAGCCGAAGTGCACTTAGTTGAAAGAGTTCCTGGGGTAAAAAGCAATGACCTGTGTAAGATCAACTGCTATGTTTTGATCTGTATACTATGAGGGAGTGGCTTAGGGGCATCGTGGGTGGATTTGAAAGAAATCCTTATAGAAAAGTAGAATATGAAAGAGACTAAAATAAGTTCTGTGGAAGAATCTCTACCAATAGGCTGTTTCTCTGCCATATTGGAGTATAGTCACTATATGAAGCTTATCCTCATTTCACATGACTTCAGGTCTTTTATATCCTATGTTATTTAGCAGCTCTCTCAATGAAGCATAGAACACTTTCTGAGATTATTTTTCTTACTTGGAAGGGCCAGTTGGACTGAGTTGTTAAGGGGATAGAGTAAGGAAAGTATAAGCTTTCAAAAGAGAAAGCAAAGAATAGAGAGCCTTAACAAATGCTCTCTGATTCCATATAGGACAGTACCAATGAGAGGGCAAAAAAGGCTTCATTTTTGAAAATGAACGATTAAGAATCTTTTTGAGAATCCCAAAATGAGTGATTAGGAAGAATTTTAAGAAAACAGAAGTCTTATTTATTATCCTCCACATCTCCTCTTGTGAATAATGTTATCTTTCGACTGCTTTCTTGTGACTTGTTCACTCTGTGGATTAGCTGCTGCCAATTCAGAATGCCTCAAATCTATCATTTTCAATCCCTTAATCCAAAGATTCTCATTAGCAAATGAACTAATTTTATTATTAATGCAAGCAAAGTCCTGGAAGATAAAGATGCAGCAGAGAAAATATATGTAAAAATATTATATATTCCAAAGACAAATATGAACAAATTGATATAATTAGATTTTAGACTTTCCTGTAAAATCCACAAAAAAACAATTACTGTTTGCCATGCAGGAAGGCAGTCATGAAATGAAAAATAAATCATTGAATTGAATTGCAAATACTGAGGCCTTAACTAATGTGATGATTTTTAATGCAAAATTGTCCCATTAGCCTCTGAAAATCAATGAAGGACTTTCAATTATAATAACTGCATGCTAGGAGGCTCTTTATTTCCTCTTATAGACATAAAGGAAAATAAGTATTTAAAGGTATCTTCAAAAAAATAGTTTAGACTTTGTGGTCCTATGAGTAACCTGAGAAACATGTCCTGAAAAGTACAGTCTTATATTATTCAAGGTATAAAAATGATTACACAACAGTGAGCTTCTGGGTGCCACCTAGCTGAAGCAGAATTGTGGGATTTGATCTGGAGTTTGTTTCTTCTTATGGGGGCAGGGTGGATAATTGTAGCTTTTATTTCTCAGCTTAATTAGTGAAGTAAGCTTCTAGTATGACCTCAAGATTGGTTGGGGATCCCTGTCATTCTAAAATAATCTCTTTCCAGAAAATCAGAGGCAAGGTAAAGTTTTTCCCCAGGAAAGACCAAAGTGAAATCCATGGATCACAGGCATCACCTGTAACTATGAGATTGGATTCACACCCTTTGGCTTTTGCTTAGACTTAAAACTCATCTTGGGAAAAGATCAGATCAACCTATTGTAATGCCTTTTCTATGCTCTGTTTCTTTACATATTGTTTCCTTGATACAAGAATTCAGAGACAGAAAGAATTATGACACTAAAATTTTGCTTATGCTTTACAGTTTTAAAATAATTTTAACTTTCAATTCTTTCTTACTTAGCATTTATCAAGAATCCATCATGTTCTAGGTACATGCTTGCACATATATTACATAATTTAATCATCTCATCAATCCATGTGGTAGATCTAAGTATCCTCATTGTATAGATGAATTAACTGATACTCAAAAATTTAAATTAGTTGTCAAAGGCCCTGAGACTTGTAAATTGTGGAATCTTTATTTTATCTATGTCTTCCTGATTCCAAAATGTGTGCCCCTTCTCCACATGCCATACCTATTTTTATAGTGGGTAAGAATAATTCTAAAGAACAAAGAGTGACATAGCCTAATATATTCATGCTGTTTTCTCTCTGCCTTAACCTCTCACCTCATTCGCCCTGCCTTTTCATGCCTCAGCTTATCCAGAACTGGGTTCACTAATCTTTCCAACTACAGGTTTAGCTTTGACCTAGATACCATATAGGAAGTTCTTAAGTCACTAACAGGCAATTATTTTCATCTCATTCCAACACTGATAGATTGGTACTAACTACTTGGAATGGTTTTTGAGAAGGCTTATGTGGTGGCATCCAGGAATAGATGATGTGACCAATTAACAGACATGGGAGTATAGTCAGAATCTCTCTCTCTCTCTGCTGGGTCCTTGGCCTCAGAGATTTGAGGAATGAATCTGTGGACCACCAGAAGTAAATGACAAGTTAGAATTTGTTTTCTATGTTTTTTTTAATTAAGTCATGTACTTAAATTTTTTTTTCATTTATTTGGGGGGATTCATTGAGAGTACAAGAAACCAGGTTATACTGATTGCATTTGTTAGGTAAAGTCCCTCTTATGGTTGTGTCTTGCCCCCAAAAGGTGTGTCACACACTGAGACACCCAACCTCCTCCCTCCTTCCCTCTCCCTGATCTTCCTTCTCTCACCCCCTCCCTGCTTCCCTCTCTCTGCTCTTCCTTTCCTCCACTCCCCCACCCTCCTTGTCTCTCTCTCTGATCTCCCCTTCCTCCACCCCCACCATGTACTAGGTCATTAATTGTCCTCATATTCAAAATTGAGTACATAGGATTCATTCTTCTCCATTCTTGTGATGCTTTACTAAGAATAATGTGTCCAATTCCATCCAGGTTAATACAAAGGATGTGAAGTCTCCATATTTTTAATGGCTGAATAGTATTCCATGGAATACATATACCACAGCTTAAGTGTCCTTATGGTAAAAGGATTTTTTTTCCTTCCGGGTAGATACCCAGTAATGGGATTGCAGGATCAAATGGGAGGTATAGCTTGAGTTCTTTGATGATTCTCCATATTTCCTTCCAAAAAGGTTGTATGAGTATGCAGTCCCACTAGCACTTTAAAAGTGTTCCCTTCTCTCCACATCCATGCCAGCATCTACAGTTTTGAGATTTTGTGATGTGGGCCATTGTTGCTGGGATTAGATGATATCTCAGGGTGGTTTTCCTTTGCATTTCTCTAATAATCAGGGATGATGAGCACTTCTTCATATGTTTGCTAGCCATTCATATGTCTTCTTTAAAGAAAGTTTTATTCATCTCTCTTGCCCATTGATATATGGGATTGTTGTCTTTTTTCATGTAGATTAATTTAAATTCTCTATAGACCCTAGTTATCAAGCTTTGGTCTGATTCAAAATATGCAAATATACTTTCCTATTGGGTAGCTTGTCCATTTGCTTTGGTTGTTGTCTCCATAGCTGTACAAAAGCTTTTCAGTTTAATTAAATCCCATTTGTTTATTTTTGTTGTTGCAGTTGTCATGGAAGTCGTCTTTGTAAAGTCTTTCCCGAGGCTGATATTGTCAAGTGTTTTTCCTATGCTTTCTTTAAGGATTTTTATTATTTCATGCCTTCAATTTAGGTCCTTTATCCATCTTGAATCAATTTTTATGAGTGGAGAAAGGTGTAGGTCCAGTTTCAGTCTTTTATATGTGGATATCCAGTTCTCCCAGCACCATTTATTGAATAGGGATTATTTCCCCCAGTGTATATTCTTGTTTGGTTTATCAAAGATTAGGTGGCTGTAAGATGTTAAGTTTTATTTCCTGGTTTTCTACTCAATTCCAAATGTCTATATCTCTATTTTTATTCCAGTACCATGCTGCTTTGAACACTATGGCCTTGTAGTACAGCCCAAAGTCTGGTATGTAGATGCCCCCAGCTTTTTTTTTTTTTTTAATCACTAAGAACTGCTTTAGCTTTACGGATTTTTTTCTGGTTCCATACAAAACAAAGAATTATGTTTTTCAAGTCTTGAATGTATGATGTTGGTATTTTAATAGTGATAGCATTGAATCTGCAGGTTGCTTTGGGAAGTGTAGGCATTTTAACAATGTTATTTTTTTGTAGCCATGAGCATGGGCTTTACCATTTGTTAATATCCTCTGCTATTTCTTTTTATAGGGTTTCATAATTTTTTTTAACGAGGTCCTTCACCTCTTTTTTTAGGTATATTCCTAAGTATTTCATTTTCTTTGAAGTTATGGTGAAGGGAGTTATGTCCTTAATTAGCCTCTCATCTTGGCTGTTATTGGCATATACAAAGGCTACTGACTTGTGAAAGAAATGGATAAATATTTGGAATCACACCCTCTCTCTAGACTTAGCCAGGAAGAAATGGATCTCCAGAATAGACCAATTTGAAGCACTGAGATCAAAAAACAATAAAAAACCTTCTAACAAAAAAAATTCCCTGGTAAGGCTGGCTTCACACCAGAATTCTATCAAACCTTCAAAGAAGAACTTATTCCCATATTGTAGAAACTATACCTAAAAATTGAGGAAGGACTCTTCCCTGACATGTTCTATGAAGCAAACATCACCCTGATACCAGAATCAGGAAA
>CAUYRH010181091.1:0-42258 GCA_963574655.1 Perodicticus potto | reverse complement strand
AGGGAAGGGGGGAGGATGAATGAACTCAATCAGGGTAAAACCAAGATGTATTAAATAACAAAGTTCAAACCATCATAAACTCATAGACCACAATGATTTAATATTTAAGTAATACACTTTAGTCAGAATTGAATCCAATTTATATGAAAGTTAGAAACTATTTTCTTTTGTTTTGTTTTGTTTTTTTTGGGGGGGGGTTTCTTTCCCTCGCCCCCTCCCTCCTTCTCTGTCTGCTCTCACCTTCCCCCATGTTTATTTTTTAGTAGTTTGATTCTGATGAGTCTGAACAAAAATTTGGGGGTATATCTCAAAATGGGGTCTCTGAGTTGTGGGAACCTGTTGGTTTCTGTCGTTTGTCCACGTTAGGTATTAGAAATTTTTTCATCATTATTTCTTCAAATATTTTTCTGTACACTCTCTTTCTCCTTTTCTTTTGGAATTCTGATAGCATAAGTGTTAGACCTGAGGGTCCAGTCATGTTTTCAACTTTTATTCTTCTTTTGTTAAAATTAGATAATCGCTATTGATCTGTATTCAAGTTCACTACCCTTTCATCTAAGCATCTACAATTGTTACTGAGCTTATCTATTCAGTTTTTCAGCCCTAAAATTTTCAATTGGTTCTCATTTGTATCTCCCATTTCTTTGCTGAGACTTTCTATTCTTATATTCATTTCAAGAGTTCTCACTCTTAATTGTTGGAGCACTTTTTAAAATAGCTTCTTTACAGCCTTCCTTGAATTATTCCAGCATCTTGCCATCTTGAAGTTTACATCTGTTGGATATTTTTGCCATGTAAGTTACTAATTGTTCACATGATTTTGGATTATGTTCTGAACAATTTGTATACTATTCTTTGTGTTTCTGGGTCTTGCTTAAATCCTGCAGAGAATATGAATATTTTTATCTAGGCAGACAATTAACTACTGGGATCAAGACTTGAAGTCATGACCACTTTCCACTGGTCAGGGCTGCAGTGCTAATTAAGATCTCCAAACCTTGTCGGTGCCTCTCAGACCTGTGCCGTAGGTGAGCTGTCCAGGAGTCCTGGACCTTGGATACTGGGACATCCATGGTTCAGTTCCCCAAGTCCATGTATGCTCTTTGGGATTCATACCACACCTACTATGCTCACAGGTGAATCCAGGAGCTCATTTACAACTTCAGGAATCATTTTCCTGAATTTATCCCTTATAAGGATCTCCTGAGTACTTTCTTATTCCCTCTGGTGCTACTTTTCTGTTATCTAGACAGAATAGTGGGGATTAATTTACTCTACTTCTCCTTATACCCCCACCCCATAGCTGGGGTCAAGCTCTAGAAGTGCAGAAAGGAAACAATCATGGCAGCTGATCCTCAGTCTGATCGTCGCGGCTCCTCTGGTTAGAAGGGCAGGCTTCCTACTCTTAGTCCTTAGGTTCCTGGAGGCTCCTGCTGGCTTTGCTGGGCCACCCTCACCCGACTGCTGGAGGACTGAGAAGCAAGGAATGAAGAAAAGAAAAATAAATAAGCAAGTGAAAAGGGTCGGGTTTTTTTTCTACACTCCTTCTTAGCTTTAGAGAAAACTCTACTGGTCCCTGAGTCCAGTGGTTCTAGAGGACTTCTCCCCTCTGGTGTTCTGACCAATCTTGACCTTTCCCAATGCTATTTACTTTTTACAGCCCTGGCATAGCTGTTTCATGAATCCTACCCAGGCTTTTTACCTGCATTCAGGGAGAGTGACAGAGTACAGCGTGTTTATTCCCTCTTGTCTAGAACCAGGTAGAATACCCACAAAAAATCATTTTTAACTTAAAGGCTGCCAGGCCTGGTGGCTCTTGCCTATCATCCTCACACTTTGGGAGGCTGAGGTGAGTGGATTACTTGAGTTCAGGAGTTTGATAGTAGCCTGAGCAAGAGCAAGACCCCATCTCTACTGAAAATAGAAAGATTAGCTGGGTGTTGTGGCGGGCACCTGTAGTCCCAGCTACTTCAGAGGCTTAGGCAAGAAGATCTCTGGAGCCCAAGAGGTTGAGGTTACTGTGAGCTATGATGACACCAGGGCTCTCTACCCAGGGTAACAGAGTGAAACTCTATCTCAAAACAAACAAACAAACAAAATAAACTTAAAGGCTCATCTAGTCTTCAAACTTGAGAAATACACTTATTCTATAAGCCTAAAAAAAGCTGGACCTCTGAAAGTCTGATGTTAATTTCCAAAAGTTGATCCCCTTGAGAACTGCTTTGATATCACATTGCAGTTATTAATAGTCCCATGGCTCTTATATCAAAGGTCAATGCCAGAAGCAAGCACATGATATTTGCAACTGCAATCATTATTTTAAAAATTAGGTCATTGCACATTATATTACCCAATGACCCTTTACAAAGCTCCATACATAGTTTCCTTTCTTAAAAGTAACTAATACAGGGGCTTGGGTCTCCCCCCTGTGCCAGAGACCCTGGTGCATTTCATTCCTTCTGTATTCCTTTCTATCTAATAAATCCTATCTTATCACTGAAAACAAAAATGTGGTGCTAGTAAAAAAAAAATTGTTTCCTTTAAGAAATAAAAATGCTTATGGATTTCTAATAGCATGAAAACAATCAGCAGGATGGCGCCTGTGGCTCAAAGGAGTAGGGCGCCAGCCCCATATGCCGGAAGTGGTGGGTTCAAACCCAGCCCCGGCCAAAAACTGCAAAAAAAAAAAAAAGAAAGAAAGAAAGAAAAGAAAACAATCAGCAATTATACGTCATCTTTTCTTGTCTACCAGGAAGCACAGAGACAAATCAGAAGCCTTATCATAGCTGGCAGAGATATATTATTCTATTTCCTGTTCCTGTTGCTAATTGTCTTTCTCCCTTCTAGTTTGTGCTATTTCGTTGCATGAGCATTTGTTGTGAGTCTCTACAAATTCTTTGCAGGATGAAACTGAGAGTGAATTTTAAAAATAAACAAAAACAGATAAATAAACATAATAAGTAACTAAAGTCCTAACTGGTATCTCTCTAGGATTTTGTTCCCATCCAATAGAAGGTAACTTTTAGTTTACTGGAATTTTTTTCACAAGCAGCAAGATATCCAGGGTCTTGCCTGATTATTTCATATCCTAAAGCATTCCCTTCCTCCATTTACATTGACATCTGAAAATGCTAATGGACTTTCTCTCCTGGATGGGGATCATTAAGTCAAAGAACGGGAGCAAAATGGGCAATGAAAGATAGAATTTGTGCACGGCCATAACAATAGGCAGTGATGTTAATGAGTATGGCAATTTTTATTGAATTTATGCAGCACATTGCCGCATCTGGAAACTCTTTGCTTGATTTGGGGGTTGTAATCAGTTCAAAACTTTAAATACACTCCTCAGGGTTTATTCTCCTATTGATTAGAATTAAAAACAGTTGCCCACATGAAAGCCTGGGGCACTGAAAGGAAGTTAGGGACCCTGAAGTATTTTACTCAGTGATGAAAATAAAAAGCAATTACAGTGAAACTCACTTCCCGGGAGAGAGTAAGAGCAAAGCCTCCCACTTGCCCACTTGCAGCACAATTTCCTGAAATTAGAAGATGTGACTTTTCTGAGAAATTGGGTTAATGTCAGCACCAGATTGAAACTGACATAATCCTATTTATTGCCGCCCCTGTTTCCCTCACTCCAGAGAGGGTCCAGGGCTGGAGCCCCGATGCAGCATCTCTGCCACTGCTGAGCACTCCTGCCCTGGTGGCCATCCTCCCCCTGGTGTCCATCGCAGTCCTGCCTCCAAATCAGTCTTTCTCCTGCCCTCTGACCGACTCACTCTGCCCTCCATTTTCTGTTGCAGACAGCCAAGGCAGAAAGGAAATTGCCCTAAAAACCATTCATGTCCCCGCAACTCTCTATTTCCTCGTCAGAACACTTTCTCCTTCCGATTAGCCACTATGGTTCTCCCTATTCTGACATCCGCATACACAGATTACACCCAGAAAAGTCCTGACAAACCCCTGCACCCACATCTCCATTTAGAGGCTTTGTACTGTCCCACTACAGTGGAATTGGACAGCTATCCCCTCATCACAGGTGCGCTGGGGTCACCAACAGAATAAAGCAAAACTCCACACAGATCAATAGGTCTATTGATAAAGAAAGAGCCCCAGGGCATGGAATGATGGGTTAGCATGAAATTGATTCTTGCAGTGGCACCTCAAACCCCACGGCACTATGCCCTCTTTTCCATGATTAGAAATGACCCTCAGTTGCCAGGGCAGTGTACTCAACTTGGGGCTCCCATGCTACCTAACCTACCGGCTCTCTTCCAAGACTCAAATATTAATAGTAGAGCATCTGACAGAATCAGTCTAGAATCTACAGTGATGACCGGTGGGGACTCTAAAGCTCTTCTAGTTCAAACCCTCACTTTTTTCTATCAATTAGAGAAGCTGAGACCCAGAGGAGAGATAAACTGAGGTCAAAGCAGGAATTCAAACCTGGAACGCCCATGTCACAGCTTCCATTTTTTCCAATGGGTCCACTCTGCTCCTTTTATTTCTGCTTCCCCTAAACATTCGTACTACTGACTTCTCTGTTGCTAACTATTGCTATTAACATCTCCAGTCTCTAGTGATATTTTTAATTGTTGTCCTTTTCTTAGTTCTCTTTTAAAATAATTCTTAATTCTATCCATAAACCCTCACTTTTTCTGCCCTCCTTTAGGCCATGTTTATTATCTGACATGACTCTAAAGTCTCCCAAATGCTGGCTCACTGGTATTTCTAAATTATATTACTGCTATTCTCACTCCTCTGTGCAAGATCTCTTTATACTCTTCATCCTATTAGAAACAAAGCACAAGCTCATTGATCACCCCGACATGACTCAGTCTCTCTCTCTGGTCTCATCTCCTGCCACGTCTACTGATATCATTAGGCAGGAAGTTATTCTCGCACATAACTGAAATGACAAAGCACATATCAAAGACTCACTGGTTAATTTGCCGTGAGTCAAGGAACTTCTTGTCTTTGCCTAGTGGTCACAGGCAGAAAAGGTCATGGGCAAAATTAATGCTGTTCTCCTAATACAACATTGAATACTGAAAATATGGTCAGGTTATCCACCAAATACTGAGAATAAAAAGTGATTAAGGGCTCGGTGCCTGTGACTCAACGGGCTAAGGCACCAGCCACGTACACCTGAGCTGGCGGGTTCGAATCCAGCCCAGGTCCGCCAAACAACAATGATGGCTGCAACCAAAAAATGGCTGGGCGTTGTGGTGGGCACCTGTAGTCCCAGCTACTTGGGAGGCAGAGGCAGGAGACTCGCTTGAGCCCAGGAATTGGAGGTTGCTATGGGCTGTGATGCCATGGCATTCTATCCAGGGTAACAGCTTGAGGCTCTGTCTCAAAAAAAAAAAAAAAGTGATTAAGACAACGATAACAATGTTTAGGATAAGGACTAGAAACAAGTAGTTAAATTTTAAGCCTTTTTAATTGTATGAAATCAAAGAGTGGAAACCTAACAAACACATGTATATGTAAAAATAAAAATACAAAAAAAGAAAGTGATTAAGACACTGTCCTCAGCCTATAAAGAACACAGACACATAGCAGCTTGTCCTAACTTGGTGAGACATGTGCGTATCAGAGGTAACACTAAACTGCTAGCTCCTGGACAGAGCTCTCCCATTCACCCTTTTGAATTTCTATGTCTCGGTTGCTCTCCATCTCCTCACCAGTATCCCTTTCTCTTGTTGTATCTTTCTCAAGAAATCCCCCCAGGGATCCCAGATCTGCCATTTTCTGCATATTTCTCTGACAGGCCTTCCCCAGCACCATTCTCAACATCCTCTCAAAACACATCTCTCCATGTCTCATAACCTCAGTCCTCAGCAAGATGGCAGCACGGTTAACCTGGCGGGGATGCTCAAGTCAGTGTCTCAACCTAATAACATCTTCATGGAACACTCCTTGTGGACAATTTTGCATTTTAAAAGACATAGAGAGTAATGAGGAAATTCACTGTAGTCGAAAAATATTTTAGGAAATGTGCTGATTATCTGTTGCCAAGGCTGAGGTTACAGAAGAATCCAGGAGGCCATCAAGGACTGGCCAAGTGCATTCCAAAAGTGTCTGGATGACAGGTGTATTTAAAGGATGAACACTTAATGCATGCTGCGGGGCAGTGCTAATCAGAATGATTCCAGCAGCTTTTGGAGTGATGGGTTCACCCTAGTGCATTCAGAAACAGGCACTGCTGCAGGTGGTGGGCCCAGGCTGGCAAACACCACACAAAACAGAAGGGGGTTCACATTGCAGGCTGCACCCACCTGTAGCCTGACACTCTCTAAGATGCACAGGGCACTGGTTATTCAACAAAGGTAGACAGACTTTGGCTTTAGCTGTGGGGTCAGGATGAACAAAGCAACGGGGCCATCTTCATTATTAATTATATGAACGCCTTCCATTTGCTTAGAATTTAAAGATTATATATTATTTATATACATGAAGTCTTTGTACACCTATCAAGATAGGCACAAAAGAAACATGGTTTACAAATGACACACATAAGAGATGACTTATGAACATCTGTTGGGTAGAAGATTTGTTGATTAATTGATCAATTGAGTGATCAAGATCACTAGAGAAGAATCACTATTTCCTTCCCAATAATCCAGGAAAGAAGGTAGATATAACCACTTTATTGACAAGGAACTAAAGCTTAAAAAGATGGGATGGTTAGTTCCATGCCACCTAACTTATAAGTAGTCCCAGAGGTTTTCTTTGGCACAAATTGAGAAATAATTTTATTACACTGTACTGTGTTTTACAGACCAGCCTTTCCAGCATATTTGATAATACCATGGGAACAATTTCCTGTAAAGCAAGCTAGCTCCCCCACTGCTAAGATGGGCAGCTTCTCATCCCAGTGTACCTGCCTGTACTGGATTCCTGGTGCACCTGTGTTTACCAGATTCCCAGTGTACCTACCTGTAATGGATTCCCAGTGTACCTATCTGTACTGGATTCCCAGTGTACCTGCATTTACTGGATTCCCAGTGTATCTGCCTGTACTGGATTCCCAGTGTACCTGCCTGTAATGGATTCCCAGTGTACCTGCCTGTAATGGATTCCCAGTGTACCTACCTGTACTGGATTCCCAGTGTACCTGCCTGTAATGGATTCCCAGAGTACCTACCTGTAATGGATTCCCAGTGTACCTACCTGTACTGGATTCCCAGTGTACCTGCCTGTACTGGATTCCCAGAGTACCTACCTGTAATAGATTCCCAGTGTACCTGCCTGTACTGGATTCCCAGTGTACCTGCCTGTACTGGATTCCCAGTGTACCTGCCTATAATAGATTCCCAGAGTACCTACCTGTAACGGATCCCCAGTGTACCTGCCTGTAATAGATTCCCAGTGTACCTACCTGTACTGGATTCCCTGTGTACCTACCTGTAATGGATTCCCTGTGTACCTACCTCTACTGGATTCCCAGTGTACCTGCCTGTAATGGATTCCCAGTGTACCTACCTGTACTGGAGTCCCAGTGTACCTGCCTGTACTGGATTCCCAGAGTACCTACCTGTAATGGATCCCCAGTGTACCTGCCTATAATGGATTCCCAGTATACCTACCTGTACTGGATTTCCTGTATACCTACCTGTAATGGATTCCTGGTGTACCTACCTGTAATGGATTCCCAGGGTACCTACCTATAATGGATTTCTGGTGTACCTGTCTGGACTGGATTCCCAGTGTACCTACCTGTCCTGGATTCCCAGTGTACCTACCTGTCCTGGATTCCGGGTGTACCTAAAAGCACCACACCAAGATGGTGTCTTTCTGCATCTCATTCCTTTCCAAACTCTCATATTCTTGTTGACATTTTTACAAAAGCACGTATGTATACGCATACATATAAATGTAGGAACCATCAAAGATAATAAAAGTCAAACTGCAAGAATTAAGTTGAAAAATCCCTTAAACCCCTGTCCAGAAATGTGTAGCAGGAATTCCAAATTTTCTTTCTTCCCTAGTAGTTAATTCTGGAATAATTTACTCCTTCTGTTTTAATACCAAGCTTTCATAATCTAGATGCATATGAATAGTAACTGTATTTCCTCATTTATATTTTTTCTTATCAGTGAATAGGTAGCTGGGTTGGAAAAAAACAACTCTGAGAGTAGTTATTTTTTAAATGGAGTCTTTTTAGTCACAATAGCCTTTAAAAATTAGATAAGCAGTTTACATGACATGAGCCTTGAATAGGATCCAAAAAAGGTAAGAGAAGAAATGTTTCACGTGGAGATGGGCATCAGAGTTTGAGAAGGAATGGGAAATGTAATTCAGCGAAAATAGGCAACAGTTGCCAAATGATCTGCTTGATGAGAACAAATAAAGTTGAGTGGAAAAAAAATCTTTTAAATGACAGTGGGGTGGTGGATATGTAGGTGGTCCTAACACTCGGAATAAGAAATTGAATCTGACACAGAAAAGGAAAGAAAACAATGAAGTTTTAGTGAATCACATTTAAACACCTACTCTGAAAAAAAGACTTGGAAACAATTTTAAAGTCAGTTAGTGGCTCCCATTTCAAATAATAACTTGATATTTTCTAAATCAATGGAGTTGTTGAAATATAGAATAAAACACCATCTCTCATCACCTTCCTGGCTTGTTTGCCAGGAAGCACAGGACCAATATCCAGCAAGTTAGCTAACATTTCCTGCAAGCTAATGATTTTTTTAAAGTAGTGTGGATATAGAAAAATCATTTTTTTTAAATAACAAGACAATCTATGATGAATATATCTCACTATGTGAAATATTAGATATGTGTAATTAGTTACTACAATAGCAGAAATATGGAAGCAGTTTTCGACCCGTACTCCAGCGGCACAGAAAGTGCTGTCAACCTCCCCAGCTAGTGTCTTATCACACATTTGCAAGAAGGCTGCAAAATACATTTCGTCACTACGCTGAGTTTTCCTATGTGCTAAACCAAATTGCCCCAAATCAACCTTGCACTGCGGGGAAAAAAAGATGGAAAGAAGAAATGGCGAGAAGGAGGGTGGGAGGGAGAGAGGGACGGCTGATAGAAAGGCAGATAGGCCAGAATAAAAGACTAGGAACGGAAAAGGAGAAGAATGGCAGGGCAACAAATAATGTCTGCTAGGCACTGTACATCACACTTCAGTTTAATCAACACAGCAACCCCGCCCTGGGACTTGGTAACTTCATTTTCTAGATGAGAAGACTAAGGCTCAAGGGTTGAGCCAGGTACTTGCTCCAAGCTAAGATTTTCAGCCTGGAAGGGTGGTCCTGCACCAAGCTGCCTCCTTGACTGTGGGCCCTGCCTGGGGTTCTCCCAGACGGTCCTGCCGGATTCTGGGAAGCCACCGGGGGCTTGCTGTCCCGTCCGGGGAGCAGCCGGGAGCGTGGCTGACTGGCAGCCTCCGGGGGCCACACCTTTGGCTCCCTACAGCTGTCACAACACACCTGCCCCGGCTACTCCCGGCCATGAACCAGCAGAGCGCGACGTGAAGCAGGCGATGGCTGCAGAGAGGGAATTCCTGCAGTGACACGGTGGGCCCGGGGTCTCCGCTCTGGCCTGGCTGAAACTCTCTCCGGGGTCTGTGGCTTGGCCTCGTCCTCCCGGCAGGCTGATGACCCCTCTGTCTTCCTGAATCCCGCACCTTGTCTTCCACGGTGTGTTACTGGATAGGCTCTCGCCCTCCCATCTGGGGTTCACTCCTCAGACGGCCTCAGCAAACGCACGTTCACGACCACAGCGAGCCCTGGATAGATGCAGGCTTTCACGGTCAAGCTGCAGCCCGGATGAGGCATCTATAGACTTTCATACAAGTCTCAGGGTGCTCACTGTATTATCCAGAAAACCAACATCGGAAGAATCAGAAGAGGCACGCGCCGACTGGGACAGCGTAATTTCAAATGAGCTGAGGCACACGGGACTTCCCTTAGGTGAGTGGGACACGGAGATAAAAGCCGTGGGTTTCACTCAAGTCAGTACAGTCCAGGAATTTAAAATCAGAATAAGCTGCTTAAGACACGGTTCCCCTTTAGAGTATCACTGTCATTCCAAAAATTCTGTAAAAGATCCTGGGATTTTTTCCCCACACTTCTGAGAAGGAAGAGGCCTTGTCGCAGACACCTAAGTCTGCACCCGCCTACTTGGGAGCACACCCGCCTCTCACGCCCTCCCCCAGTGGCCGCAGTTTCTGTTAGCCTCAATACCTAATTCACAAGTTCCCATGTCTTCAAGGACCAAACGAATCATAAAGTGGGGAAAGGACAGGACAGCAAGTCACAGTACTCTGTCTATTGATAATTACCAAGGAGTTTACTATTTTTACCACCCTTCCCATGACTTATTACAAGATGGATATAAGTAACACTTCAGGCATGAGAATGAAATCTTTATAAACACATTCCAGTGGAATGTCCAGGCAATATCATAATGTGAATGAATCAAATATTATGTACAGTTAACACAGATGAGCTACTGACTACAATTTAGAAGTTGTTCCTTTTTCTTTTTTTAGACAAATCAAATATACATGGGTTTGGTCAGATTATTATGTACCTCACTTATTTCCACTTCCTAATGTAGGGTCTCGACCTCCATAGAAAAGTTCCTCTACTTTTCCTCCCAAATGTAGTCATTCTACAAAAAACTGTCATTTGAGTTCAGAAAATCAGAAGGTGTTAGAGAGGGCGGCAAGGGTGGGGGAAAGGGATTCCTTCTCTCAAAACCAGCTTGACACTGGGAAGGCTGGTGATGAGAACATACCGTACTTGGGGCCACAGAAAGTCTGGGAACAACAACCCTAGACAGGCAGAAGATAAGAACCTCACCTAAGGAATTCCAACATGTGTGCAGTACCCACCAGAGGCCCTACTCCAAGTCACACAGTAAGTAAAAAGAATTTCAAGTAATTGGGCTCTTAATTCTGAACTCCAATGTTTTTATTTGATGACGATAGTTTTAAATCCTACATGTCAAAGGCAGCGCAATTAAATTACTAATTCAAATTTGAAATATAATCAATTGGTTGGAATTTATTGGGTATGTTATGCTAAAAATAAAATTTGAGGGTAAATATAGTAGATCAGATGATATGATTGTATATCTGGAAAACACTGGGGATTTTACGACAAAACTCTTAGAAGTGATCAAGGAATCAGCGTCTCAGGTTACAAAATCAACGTTCATAAATCTGTAGCCTTTATATATAGCAATAATAGTTAAGAATTCAGTTGAGGGCACGCTACATTTGAGATACCTATGAGCCATTAAAGTGGACATTTCAGGTAGGTAGTGTATGTTTAAAGATGAGAGCAATGATGTGTGTGTGAGAAATAAATTTTGAACTTTTGATGACACATAAATGATACATAGTCATAGTACAGGATGAGATTATTTAGGAAAGAAAATGACCAATGGGGGGGGGGGAAATGATCTTTTACAGAGTTCTGAAGAGCTCCAATACCTGAATTTCAGGATAATAAGATGGAGACTTTGATGTTGAAGTGAGAATTCCCCTGGTCTGACAACATAATACATGGCTGCATTTCCAAATGACACCTAAATTAAGAACAGTTTCCACGTAGAGAGCATTTACTGTAGTAGCCATCCTTCCAAGTCCTTCCAAGGTCACATATGGAGGCGATCTTCAAATCCAAGCTGCCAGGTTCTAGATCCTGCTCATAATTATGAAATTTTGTTGCCTCTTGTATGTCATAAAGTGTGCTGTCCCAAGTGGCAGAGATCATGGATGCAGGATAAATCTAAGGGTTCTCATAATCTGCCCATAAATCCATCTAGACACTGTTTGCTTTTAAAAATTAGATGTAATTCACTGTAAAGGGAAAGAGAGTCAGAATGCATATATGTTATGTAAGGATGAATTTTCACAGAAATTTCTGTTCCCTTGATAATTTTCTCACAAGTACCATAGATTCTGGTCCCAGTGATACAGAGAAAGCTTCAAGCAAAAATGGGCTAGCTTCTCCATCCTCTCTCTGAGACAGTGGGAACCTCAGGCAACCCGTGCAACAAAGTGTGAGAGCGGAGAAGGCGTCTGTCTCCTCATTTTGCTGAGTCCTCCGTGCAGTTTCTTGGTCTCGGGGCTGGGGCAGAAATGACGGCTTTCAGCTCTTAGAGCCCTTTGTGAGCTTATTGGTGGCAGATTGAGAGACAGTGGCTTTGGCTGTGGTGGCAGCATGCTTTGTAGCAGCTTCATGAACACCATGTGAGCTTTACATCATTTGAGAGAAATTTCCTTGTGGATTTTCAGGTTTCACAAAATCTGGAAGATGTTCTGGGTGACGAAGCAAGAAGGAAATAATATAAACTCTGTGTTTCAATTATTAAGCTACTTTTTCTTGGCTCCAAATTCACAGTTCTACAGTCACCTTGTGATGCTGGACAGCGACTCTGAAACCAGGTTTCCTCTTCGTGCTGGGTCCGTGTTAGGCTCTGCCAATAGGAGACATCAGAGGGAGACTTTGGAGCTGCGGGAGAGAGAAGAGACTTGCTCCTCTAAGTTTGCTTCCTGTGAACTTCCTGTCTGCTTGCAGGTTTTGGGGGTGAAACCGCAGCCTCACAGCTGCACCTTCCTATGGCAGCAGCTGAAATCATTTGAAATTTCTCAGCGCTTGCAAGACGAAGCTTCTTTGTCCTCTTCCTAGGGGTCTGGGTCCCAGTTGCACAGGGCCCTCCTCCAAGCTCAGAGACAGCAGGTGGCAGTCCTTCCTCAGATGTGAGTTTCAGCTTCCCAGGGGCCCTTATAGGCTTTAACACTTCTAATGTCTTCCTTTGTTCCTTGACTGTTGTGGTGATAGCTGCCTCTTGCAAGTACTACCCCATTACACCTTAGGGACCTACGCTTATCTTTTCATTTGTCTAGTTGTTAACTACTTATAGTTAAGAGATCTTTGTATTAAATTCTCCTAGTTCAAATAACTCATGTGCTTTCTGTCTTTTGCCTGGACCCCAGTGGACGCATGATGTGTATTTATAAAAGTATGTCAAACCCATAGACAGGAAAGATGTTGCCAGAAATGGCTGTGGATGGAATTCTCTGCCACCTGGAGCTTTCAACAATATGACAGGTTGTTTTTCTGTGGCTGTCCAGAGAATCTCCCTGGCTTCCAATCTCTTCCTTCATGAAGGTTCCAGTCCTTTTTATGGGCTCATCTGGGTAGGTGCAGCCTATCTAGGAGAATCTGCCTTTTAATCAACTCATATCAATTTTTTTGGCACCTTTATTACATCTGCAAAATTGTTTTACCTTTGTCAGATGATGTCATCTAATCACGGGAGTCAAATCCCTCAAACTAACAGAGCTACCCAGATTCAATGGGAGAAAATTATACAGGGCTTGTAAAACAGAGGGTGGGAATCTTGAGAATGTTGCCTACTAGAGAGACCATAAGTCTCCTGCCAAGCTGGATGGCTTTAGCCTCTTGAAACCTGAACATACTTGGGATCATCTGGATATGGCTAATTTGTATGTCTGCCATTTGAATATGTAGATTGGAAGTCACTTCCATCCAAGTGACCTCATTTCCCCTTCCTTCAGAGTAGACTACAGCTGTTCTGGAACGAAACTGCAAGACCACACACTGAGAGGTTGCTTTGGCAACTGACACATACTCTGTTCCATTTGAACACTAGTTAATTTTTTTCTTTTTTCTTTTTTTTTTGAGCCAGGGCATTGCTAAGCTGAAATGTTGCAGCTTGTCAAAATCCCAGACATGGCAAAAGCTGGGAGATCACCTGAAGGGTGGGCACAAGCTTCGAAACCTGATGTAAGTAAGTTTGTAATTTAGATTCATATAATTTGTTGTCCAAAGGGATGCACGTTTTCTGTCACCATTATTGGTCTGCTAACTAGTACTTTATATATAGCAGCTATGCATCAGATATTTGTTAAATTAAACCAAAGTGCCCATTCAAATAGTTATTTGTATGTATCCGAACCAGCGCATACAGAATTTGAATTTCCATGACCCTGAGTTTCCCCAAATTTGATTTTAAACAGTCTATTACAAGTATAAAAGCATCAAATTCCTTTCTGTCCATCTAATTATATTTCTGACTAAAGTGACCCTTGAACTGTTAGAAGTCAGGCTCATTTGTCAGGCAGCTGGTACTATAATCATTCATTGTATTGTTCACAAGAGTGAACCACTTATTATTAGTTATCCTTATGTGAGATTAATAAAAGTAAATGCATAAATCAATAAAATTACACAGTAGCTCTGCAGTAAGTTGCTTAAGTTGTTTTGTTCCCATGATGCATATGAGTCGTCCTACGCACAGAAAGGATGCAGGGAAAGCATTGTCATCCTTTGAGACAACAGTGATTCCCCCCAGCTCTTGTCAGTCCAATTCCCAAGATCCATATTCACCACTTTGTGTTCCACAGAATGTTAGTTCCATTGGGATATTAATAGGTGTTCCTGTCAAGAACGTTTCTATTACCATAATGTGGGGAAATGTAGCACCCCTGGACCCCCTCCTGCCACCCTGTCCCCCATCAAGACTCACAATTTATACTAGCAATGGAAAGCTCTAAGTGTTCATGGAGATAGGTATTTAACTCAGCATTTCTCACTTAATTGGACCACAGACACTACTTTTTATCCCCTTGGTGGCTCTGTGATCATCTAATAATATTCCAAAAAAAATAATGTTGCTGAGATACGCTTTGAGGAATGCTCTCTAGATTAGCAAGGCATTTGATGAGAAGGATTGTATCTTTGTTCAGATCTTCTAATTGGGGTAGGTGATTTGGAGGCCTAAATACCAAGGGGCTCTTTTTCTGTGCCAGGCACTACACAGTATCTCTTTCTAACTTTTATCCCTATAGCAGAGGATATCTGACTCCTATTTATAGATGCAGATGCTGGAGTTGAAGGATGTAAAACAACGTACGCAGGTGTCCCAACTGGCCTACCATACCTAAAGCCTGGGCTCTTTGCTCTATTGATATGCACTCTCAAGTACAGGAGCCTGAAAAACTAAAATGCCTGATGACACAGGCTTGTACTTTCTATCCAAAAGACATAGCTTTAATGAAAGAGTCTAGAGAGGTCTGTGGATGAAAATTAAGAACCTGCTTGTGTTTCCAAGTAAAGCTTTGAATATTGTATGCTGGGCAGAAGGGCATATGTACGTTAGAGGCACAGAGGTTGGGAGTAAAGAACATTAGTCAAGCCAGAC
The DNA here is from genome assembly GCA_963574655.1 of Perodicticus potto. Taxonomy (NCBI): domain Eukaryota; kingdom Metazoa; phylum Chordata; class Mammalia; order Primates; family Lorisidae; genus Perodicticus; species Perodicticus potto. The sequence goes on along the minus strand of CAUYRH010181091.1, from coordinate 27,051 downwards.
CTCAGCATTCTAGGATGCGATGACCACCTCCATTTCCTAAAAAGAAGCAGTTCCCAGGTTTTGTGGATGTTCTGACTGGGTCACTTAGATCCTGGCTGAATATATGCTTGCCTTGTAAGATTTTGACTGAAATTGTGCCGTCCTGAATTTTCTCTTTAGAGAAAAAGTACTCAACAATCTCTGAAACATGCATCAGCCGTAGCTGATAAATACTTTAAAGATTTTATTTTCTCTGAGAAGTACTGTAAGCAGGACAATTTACAGAAATAATATCTTAGGGAAAAAAACCTTGTAGCTAGTTCACTGTGGACTCCAATGCATAATGGTATTCTATATTTGAGTACTATCTTCCCAATATTATATTTTAGACCCTTTTAGGAAAAATTGCTCTTGTGCTATAATCTGCCGGAGTGATTTTGAATAATAGCATTAATAAAAGGTGGTTTGTTGCGATTCAGGCCTTTATTTGTTTTGGTTAGCAGGGAGAGCTATATTAATATGTATTAAAATTACACAGTAAGAAAAACAGGATGTGTTCATTTTTTCTATGAATATGATGTATGAAGTGTTTCCAAATCTCAAGTGTTGCTCAATTTCAACCATCATGCAAAGCATTTAATAAGGATGGATTTTAAAATAGCACACTGTGGTAGTACCAAATACTGTTGAAATGGACAGAGATGAAGAGTACATTAGTTGAATTGTTAGTAACCTAACTGCCCCAGATACAGGCTTGTTGAATTCATTCTTCAGGCATATACCTTAGTCACCTTATTATTGAACGACTTTGAGCCTTAACTGCCCCCTAATCCGTCCTGCTCCAGCCAGCTCGTCAGTCAAGCACAGAAGGAAAACCCATGGAAGACAGTTGACTTCATGTACTCTGGTAAGTCTTCCCACCAAGCAGGAATGTTTACCATATTTATGTTTGTGTGTACACTGTCCTCATCTATATGCAAGCTTTCCTAGTTTCTCTTTTCCTAGTTTCCTAGTTTTTCCTAGGGAGGGTTGAGGCTTCTGAAATCACTTAGTTACCTAGGGGGAGAGCTATATAGTTTCTCCCACGCTGTGATGAGTTGTGAGTGTATCCATGTGTGAGGTCAGTGCGGTCATTCTCATGAGTTGCTACTCATTAGAATTCCTTGGGAATCTTTTTTAAACAACACCAAAACCTGGGTATGAACAGAACAATTATTTCAGAATGCTTGTCAGAGACGTGAGTGTGTATTTACTTTAGTATCTATTTTTAAACTTTTATTTCGGAAAACCTTTTACATACATAAGAAGTGGAAAAATAATATAATGAATCAGCAGGATAATGAACCATGACTTGGCAGCAACAATAACAAGAACATTGCTAGATTTGTTTGAAATCTAGCCTATACTGCTTGCACTGTCCACCTCCCTTGCATTATTTGGACACAAATCCTAGATATCCTATTACTTTATCCAAAAATATTTTAGTGTGGATAGATATGTAGCTAAAAAAAAGGTACTCATTAAAAGCTCATAATACCTTCAGAACACTAAAAGTTTAACTTAATTCTTTTTTATAATCAAATATCCTGTCAATGTTCATACTCTTCCAATTGTCTCATATTTTTTATAGTTTATTGCTTCAAATTAGAATTCAAACGAGATACATAAATTAAAGTTGGTTAATGTGTTTCTTATATCTCTTTCAAGCTATAGATGACATCTCCATATTTTTTTCTTGCAAATTTAAAGAGAAACTGGGTCATTGTGTCATGGAGTTTTCCAAATGGTTAGGAATAACTGAATTCTGGGACTTCATTTAATATCCTCCTGAGTCTCTTGCATTTCCTGTAAATAAGAGCTCAAGGCTTGGCACAATTTAAATTGGATCACTTTGGGAAAACTATTTCCTAAGTGTTGTTGGCCACAGTCATCATTTGGCAATACATTTCTGGTTATTTCTCTTTTTTATGTAAACAGCCTCTGATGATCAATTTGTAGACCCATTTTTTAAATTAAGGTTTACAGAATGGTGATATTTGAATTCAATTATTTCTTCTTTACTTACTAGATGGAATAGTTCTTTGATGAAAAGTTTTCTTTCAACAACTATTTGATTACTCTGAGATACAGTTTGTACAGGAAAGAAGAAAACCCTACTTGCTTATTTCCTCTTATTTACTAGTTTTCAAATAATGAAGTTGTATGCCAATATCTTTCATTGAAATGTTTCCATCGTGTTGTTATGAATGCATGAATTTAAAAATATTTGATATATTTTAATACTTGCAAATTTTGTTTTATTTATACCAAAATTGTCCCAACAGTGGCCAAAGTAGCCTCTTCATTTGGGATTCTGGGCCTCTTGGACACAATCTTAGTAGTTGTTGACAGCATTCTCGCATTTCTGGTATGAAAGCACTTCTTGAACATTCCTGAGAATAGCCATCTGTCTAAGGGGCTCTAGTTCTTTTTATGAGGCTATGTATTCAGAGACATGGCTCTGATTGTTAGATATAATCATTGTTAATAGGTTGCTCATTCTCTGGGACTTTCCAATAGACAGAGTTAGGAAATACATGTGAATGTTTTAAAAATATTTTTTAAAGCTTCATTTTTAGAGCAGCTTTATAATCATAGTAAAATTGAGCAGAAGGTAGAGAAATTTCCCATATGCCCTCTTCCCCTTCATGTGCATAGCCTCTCCCATTACCTATGTTAACATCCTCCACCAGAACAGTTCATTGGTTCCAATATGTGAACCTACATTGACGCGTCATTGTCAACCAAAGCCCCTGGTTTATATCAAGGATCACTCATGGTGAATATTCTGTGGGTTTGGGCAAACGTGTAATAACATGTATTCAGCATATCATACAGAGTAATTTCACCGACCTATAAATTCTCTGTGTTCTGCCTATTCATCCCTCCCTATTCTTTAATCGTGGGCAACCATTGATATTTTCACTGGCTCTATAGTTTTGCCTTTTCCAGAATTTCATATAATTGAAATCCTATAGCAGGTTGGCCTTTTAGATTGGCTTTTATTACTTAGCAATATGCATTTACCTTTCCTCTGTGTCTTTTCATGGCTGAAATGGGAGCTCATTTCATTTTAGTGTTGAATACTATTTTATTGCCTGAATGTATCACGGCTTATTTATCTATTCATCTACTGATGTTAGATATTATTGACTTCCAAGTTTGACAATAGAGCGTTTATAAACATCTGTGTGCAGGGTATGTGTAGACATGTTTTCAACTCCTTTGGTTATGTACCAAGGAGCTTGCTTGCTTGCTGGACTGTATGGTAAGAGTGTGTTTATTTTTGTAAGAAACTGCCAAAATGTTTTCCAAAGTGGGTGTACCATTTTGTGCTACCATCAGCAGTAAATGAGAGTTCCTGTTGTTTCATATCCTTGCTAGCATTTAAAGTTGTCAGTTTTTAGATTTTGGTCATTCCCATAAGTGTGTTTTAATTTGCATTTCCCACATGACCTGTGAGTTGGAGCATCTTTTTAGGTGTTAATTTGTTGCCTGTAGATTTTCTGTGATGAGATGTTTGTTAAGGTTTTGGCTCATTTTTTAATGAGATTGCTTTCTTATTGTTGAGATTTAAGAGTTTTTGTATATTTTGGATTATAGTCCTTTATCAGATATATTTCTATGTCTCTCACAAATATTTTCTCCAGATATGTGGTTTTTCTTTTCATTCCTTGTGGAATATCTTTTGCAAAGCAGGAATTTTTAATTTCAATGAAGCCCAGCATATCGATTCTTTCTTTCATAGATCATGCCTTTGGTGTTGTGTCCATTAAGTCAGTGTCAAACCCAAGGTCATCAATATTTTCTTTTATGTTACCTTATTGACATTTTGTAGTTTTGTGAAAAAATATAGACAAATTTCAAAATTCAGGATATAGCATTCGTCTTTAATTTTATCAATTTTGTGTCTTTTCTTTCATACAAAAATTTCAGTTCCTCATGACATTAATATAAGTGCTCACTTGTCCCATATGGTACATTGCATTTTCTACAATTGATCACAAAAATGTTTCCAATTCTACATGTGGTTCCTGAATCTTGTTTCTTCCCTGGAGGTAGAGTATATTTTCCTTCCCTTGAAACTGGTAGGCCTTTGTGTTTGCTTCAATTAATAGAATGAAATAAAACAACCCTGTATTTCTGAATGCCCTTGAAAGCCACTGCCATAGTTTAAGGAACCCAGTTCCAAAGAAGTCACTGTATGTGTTCTGTACAGCACCCCCAGGCATGGTCTACGCTGACAGAGCATCAGCCACCAGAGTTGGCAGTGGGAGAGATTTCAGATGATTCCATTTCCTCAGGTGACATTGATTAGAACAGAGATAAGCTATTCCCAGTAAGAGATGACCAAATATTTATTTCAGGAGCAAAACTAATGTCATTTTGTTAGTATTAAATTACTCATTCTTTATTGTGTAAGATAGAATAGCCCTTTACCTTACCTTTTCAATTAAGTACATTTAATAAGGCATACTTGACATAAAAAAAACTATAGAATTTGAAGTGCACGATTTGGTAAGTTTGCATGTGTGCATATATTGTAAACCCATCTGAGCAGTAAACATAATGAATCTACCTCTGAGTCCACGTGTCTCTTCCTATTCCTTTGTGATCTATGGAATCCTGCTGTTCCTCCTGGACATACGCCCTCGTCTCAGGCAACCACTGATATCCTTTTCATCAATATACATTAGTTGCACTTTTTAGAATTTTATATTAATTGAGTCATTCTTTCTCTACTCTTTTGGTCCTTGTCTGGCTTCTTTCACTCAGCGTTATTCCTCTGAGATGCATCTAGGTCACATTGGCTGTCAGTAGTTTCCATCTCCCCATCTTCTTCTCACCGAGTAGTATTCCATTGTATGGCTGTGCACTAACTCATTTACCCATTCATTTTTTGATTAGCATTCAGATAGTTTCTGACTTTTGTTTATTACAAGCAAAAATGCTATGTGCATTCATGTACAGGTTTTTGTACATATGTTATCATTTCTTTTGTGTAAATATCTAGGCGTGAAATGGCTGGATTATACTCTATGTGTGTGCTGAACTTTTTATAAGCTGCCATACTATTATCAAAATTATCTGGATTATACTCTATGTGTGTGCTGAACTTTTTCTAAGCTGCCATACTATTTTCAAAATTATCTGGATTATACTATAGGTGTGTGCTGAACTTTTTCTAAGCTGCCATATTATTTTCAAACTTATCTGTTAATATTTTATATTCTCACAAGCAATGTATAAGAATTGTAGGTAACCCATATCATCACCAACACTCGAGTGTTTTACTTGTTAATTTTAGCCAGTCTAACATGTAGAGATCTCTCATTTGGTTTTAATATGCACTTGTCTAATATCTAAAAATGAGTATATCTTCATGTGCCTATTTGTGATTTTTATATCTTTTTAAATGTAATATCTGTTAAAATCCTTTGCACATTTATTAAACTTGGGTCTTTTGTTACCTTATCATTTATTTTTAAGAGTTGTTTGTATATTCTGGATATAAACTCTGTATCAATGTTGTCATGTTTTGAGCCATTGCATTTTGAAGTAATTTGTGACACAGCCATAGGAATTAAATAGTCTCTCATTTTACACACAAAATCCTCAAAGTAATAATACTTATATTATCACCAAAACCATGATTTCTTTGTTAGCCAATCTGAATTTCTTTTCTTTTATAAGTTAATCTTACTTAAATGCATTGATATGATTAATATATTTGATTTCTGGTTCTGTAATAATTTCATAATTAGTATATATGCAAATACTTCCATTGTATATTTTATTTGCTTGTGTTCTTTCTCTCTCTCTTCCAATTTTCTATTTTTTCCTTACTACAATACAATTTGAATTTTTTTTTTTAACCAACACCTAGCACTGTGTATTTGGCATACAAACAATTCACAAGTAAAGTTTTCACATTTGAATCTCTCCTCATCTAGAGGCAGATTTTGTTTTATTGCATTTCATTTTATTGTGCTTTCCAGGTACTGCATTGTTTAAAAATTAAAGGTTTGTGGCAACTCTACATCAAGCAAGTCTATCAGCATCATTTATCCAACAGCATGTGTCACTTTGTGTCTCTGGGTCATATTTTCCTAATTCTCACAATGTTTGAGACTTCGTTATTCTATCTTTTATGGTGATCTATTATCAGTGATCTTTGATGTTACTACTGAAATTGTTTTGGGGTGACAAAAACTGCACCCATATAAGATGGCAAATGTAATCAATGAATATTGTGTGTGTTCTGATTGTTTTACTGACTGGCCCTTCCCCCATCTCTCTCCCTCTCCTATAGCTTCCCTATTCCCTGAGACACGACGACATTGGAATTGGGCCAATGCATCACCCTACAATAGTTTCTAAATGTTCAAATAAAAGAAGTCACATGTTTCTCACTTTAAATCAACATCTGGAAATGATCAAACTCTATATCCTTTGGAAGGCATATCCAAAGTTTAGATATGCCCAAACCTAAGCCTTTTGTACTAAACAATTAGTCAAATTGTGAACGCAAAGGGCAAATTCTTGAAGGAAATTAAACGTTCTACTACAGAGAATACGTAAGCCATAAGGAAGTGAAATAGCCTCATTACTTACATGCAGAGTTTGTCATCTTGATAAATGATTGAAGAACCATAACATTCGCTCACCCCAAAGCCTACTCCAGGGCAAGGCACTGACTCTCTTCAATTCCATGAAAACTGAGAGCCGCTGCAGAAGAAAATTTGAAGCTAGCAGAGGTTGGTTCATGAGGTTTATGGACAGAAGCCGTCTCCATGACATAAAAGTGAAAAGCGAAACAGTAAGTGCTAATGTGTTAGCTGTAGCAAGGTATCCCGAGACAATCTAGCTGAGATCATTGATGAAAGTGGTCTCACTGAGCAACAGATTTTTCAATGTAGATGAAGCAGCTCTCTATTAGAAGAAGATGCCATCTATCGTTCTCATAGCTAGAGAGAAGGCAAAGCCACCTTCAGTTTCAAAGGACGGGCCAATTCTCTGGGCAGGGGCTAAAACAGCTGGCGAGTTTCATTTGCCATTCTGAAAATCCTTAATAATTATGTAAAATCTATTCTACCTGTGCTTTATAAATGGGACAACAAGCACATCTATTTATTACCCACTGCTCAGAACTATTGCTCAGAAAGATACTCTTCAAAATATTACTACTCATTGACAATGTACCTCATAACTCGGGAAATCTAATGGACGTGTTCAAGGAGATGCATATTGTTTTCACAGCTGCTAACACAACATCCATTCTGCAGCCCATGAACCAAGGAGTCCTTTCAGCTTTCAAGACTTTTATTTAAGAAAGACGTTTCATAAGGCTTTCACTGCTATAGGTAGTGATTCCTCTGATGGATTTGAGCAAGGTAAATGAAAACATTCCGGAAAAGATTCAACATTCTAGATACCATTAAGAACATTTGTTATGAGGGCTCATTTAAAAATCAACATGAACAGAAGTTTCAAAGAAGTTGATTTCAACCTTCATGGATGACTTTGAGGTATTCAAGACTTGAAGAAAGTCACTGAAGATGTTGTAGAAAAGGCAAGAGAATTTGAATTAGAAGTGGAGCCTGAGCATGGGACTGAATTGCTGCAATCTCATTATTAGACTGACGTGAAAGAGGAGCTACTTCTTATGGTTGAGCAATGATCTTGAGATGGAATGGGTTCCTGCTTTGAATATTGTTGAAACAACAGCAAAAGACTTAAAATATTACATAAACTTAGTTGATAAAACAGTCATTGGGAAAATTGGTTGTAATTTTGAAAGATGTTCTACTGTGGGTAAAATGCCATCAACTATAATACAGAGAAATCTTTTGTGAAAGAAGAGTTAATCAATGTAGCAAACTTCACACTTTCATTATTTTAAGAAATTGCCACAGCCCATCCCAACCTTCAGCAACCACCTCCCTGATCAGTCCGTAGCCATCAGCATTAGAGGCAAGACCCTCTACTAGCAAAAAGATTATGACTTGCTGAAGGCGCCAGTGATTTTTAGCTTGACTTTAGCATAAAGCATTTTTTAATTAAGGACTGTATAAAACGTTTTTATCACATGTAATGGTATTGCACACTTAACAGACTGCAGTATAGTGTAAACATAACTTTTATAGGCATTGGGGAAACCAAAATATTCATGTTTCACTTTTTCTGATATTCATTTTATTGCTGTTCTGAATTGAACCCACAATATCTTAAGATATGCCTGCATTTGAAATAATATCTTTTACTGCTAGACGGTACCAAAAGCAAAGAGTGAGCTCATGCTCTTTTCTTATCTGTCCCTGTTCCCATCTTCTCATTTTATTTTGCCGTTCACCTGTAACCATCATATACTTCATACATAGCTGATATTCACCACCAGACCTTATGTCAATTTACTCTGGTCATCATGATTGTCTGAAACTTTCTTTAGTAGAGAAATAGTGTTGTTTTGATTTCAGGGGGTATGTTGCTGCTGCTGTTTGCTCCTGCCAGTTAGTAACTGTGGTGCCCTTTTACGTGCAGGTGTGTTTGGCTGGATGATACACTGGTTTACATTTTCTTTTCTTTTCTCACATGTGTTTCTTCATTTTCAACTGACATAAAGTCAAAATGTCTGATGACAGCCTGACTCTATTTTTCTTACAAATGACTTAGAGACAGGGGTTCTCCATGATTTTTTTCTTGTTCTTTATTGTACTATGCTTTTATTAGAATATGCCATGGCTGTCCTGTGATGACTTCCTCATGAATGTGGTATACCTTTTCAGTGTGAAGTGCCACATCTTTTATTTATTTATTTTTTAATTCGAGGATTTTTTTCTTGATAGTCTTTAGTATTTGTTTTTTCCTTTGCTTTGGTTTTCTCTGGGGACCCCTGTAACACTGTTTTTAAGTCCTTTTTTGCTAATCTTCTATGGCTATCTCTTTCTTAAGAATAGTGTAAATTTTTTTCTGTACTTCTCTTTGATTTAAAAATTTTAGTCCTTTTTCTCTCTAGTTTTCTTAATGCATTATTCACTGAATTCATTTGCTTTTGAGTGATTTCAAGTTTAGACTATTACTAAAATAATTTTTTCTTTTACTTACATTCTGTTCTGAGTCACATCCCTTATTTTTCATACGTGGCATTTTCTAACCACCTCCTTACTGCATGTTTCTATTTCTCTTTTATGTTGTTATTTCATATTTCTTATAAATGTTTAAAAAATATCAGGGTAGAGTTTTGTGGACATATGTTTTTGGAGAGCCTCTATTTATTTTTTATTTATTTTTCAGACAGGGTTACTGTCATCTTGTGCAGAGTGCAGTGGCATTACTGTAGCTCACAGCAGCCTCAAACTCCTGGGTTCAAGTGATCCTCCTGCCTCAGCCTCCCAAGTAGCTGAGACTACAGGTGCATGCCATAATTACCAACTACTTTTTGAAAAAAATAACTTTTATGGAATTTTACCACAATTATTTTTTCTTTTGTTCATGTTTAAGAGAAATGTTTCTCTTTATTTTAGACATGAAGGGCGGTCCAGGACAGCTTTTCTAGATTCAGTGCTTTAACATTATCTTTGATGTTTTTTTCTCAAAATGAATAATAGCAGTAATCATAGCATGGGCGGCTTCAGAGATCTGACTCCTTTGTACCCCTCTCCCACTTTCATCTGGATTTCGCTTTCCCTTTGCTTTGTCAGACTTGCCCTGCTCAGCCCTCTTCTCGGGTGGGCTTTTGGGCTTAAGAAAGGGCTCCCCATTGTTCATTTTGAAAATTCATAGGGCTCAGATCATTTGTGCCACATCAGCCCTTACTAGGCCTCTGCCCTGCACAATCATGTGAGCTCGAAGCCCACCTAGCTTCTGCAGCTGTTTCCAAACTGGGTTGTACTTTTCAATAGGAATTTGTGACACCTTAGGGGCTCTCCAGCTCTCAGAGCCACCAGGAGCAGCTTTGCCTTCTTGCTCTTTCTTTTGCACAGTGTGGATAACACATATCTGTTTGCTGCTGCTGGTTTTACTCATTTTCTTGCTAATATTTTGGGGTTCTTATCTATTCATAGTTTTGTTGTAGCTGTTGCCTGTGTATGTTTGCCTTTATTTATTCATTTAATTGTTCTGTTAAATTTATGTGGATGCTGGTGGAAGGGCTCTGGATGTTTAAAAGTCAGGTAGCCATCATGGTCATTCTCCACAAATCCTTGCCATTTTTTTCTTTTTATAGGTTTCCCTGGTAATTACAAAGTTGAGAAGTCAGGAGGTCTGAAACCTTGCTCTATCTCTACCACTTTCTGACAATACCACCTTTTTCATGTCTCTTAAATTATCTGAACTTAATTTTCTTAAAATGAGCACAATAATATTTGTACTCTCTTCCTAATGGAATTGATGTGCTATGCGAGATGCATGAGTGTGACGATCCTTTACAAACTGAAGTTGCGTCCGATCTGTAGTGTTGGTCATTCATTCTTAAATAAACTCTGAGCTCCAGCAGCCTCCCTGACATGGCCTTGACCGTGTCACTGCATGGTCATTGCCAAGGTGAGGGAGAGCACTTATATTCCTTACTAAGGGAATGTAAGCTCTCATATCACATTGAGACAATGGTCTCTCTTGGTCCACAATGGTGATTTTGAAGGCTTGGCTTGCAGGCAGAGGGCAGGAGGTTGTACTGCTGGTTCTAATTCATCCAGAACAGCTTTCTCCTTTTTCTGTTCTCCATCAAGCAATTGTGTGAGTAAAAGAGCTCCTCAACGACGAAAGAACAACAGTAATAAAGCATACTGATTTAAAAATACACTGGGTACAGTCGATTCTTAAGTAGAGACTATGAAGCAAAATTTTATTTTTCCCTCTGTTGTTTGCAATGCTACGTATTTTATACCAAACACAACATAATACACACTAGGTGATCCTCAGGCTGCCCTTTGGAATAAACTGACCTCAAACTACGTGCTTATAAAGCTAATGTTAGTGTACTTTATGGACCTCCTTGGTTCAAGGAACAATGTGGTGCTGAAGAGAGCCGAGGAATTTTTTCATACCAATTCCTGATACTCTTGATGATTCTAGACAAATGTTTGAAATAGTTACATTTAAATTTTCCATCAATGTAGCTTTCTTCTTATGCCTCTTTCTTCCTGGCCTTAAGGACTTTAGGGTATGCCTTTGTAGCATTTCAATGGAGGAGGAAGAGCAAAGGTTTGGCCCTCAGTCCATAGCAATTTACTGACCTCCGGGGCCCTCCACTGTAGCCGCCTTTCCACAAAGCAGCTGATCTTTGTCAGCCATTAGAAAATTAATGGGATTAAACCATTCGCACTAGCGAATGACTGATGGCCTGTAATCATTCTGCAGTTATTAACGTTTTAAAAAGAGGATGCTTGAATTACTAATTGGGGAATTTTAAACACTGTTGGGAGAAAATGAAAAGGAAGAACTCCCCACCCCCCAAATCCCCAGATCAGGGACATATTTTGCATAGATGAGCTCATAGGTTGGCCTTCGGGTTAGACTCAGTGCCAAGCATACAAGGTGTGCTCTGCAGATTTCTGGGAAGTACAGCGAGGTGCCCCCCAGGAGCTGAGTTACTCAGGGCTGCTGTGGGAGTAAAAATCCACTACACATTCTATTGCTTTTTCTGATATTGTAGCTCACAGTTTCTCCCATTACATTTCAAAATATCTCCTCGAACAGTAGAGGCAGGTCTCTTGTACATATAGTTTGTTGTACATACCAGTATTTTGAATGGGCAGCCGCATGTAGACCTGCTCGGACTCTCAAGTGAGCCTGCGTCACAGACTGCCAGTTGTTCATCCCAACATCTATTCTCTCTCTTCTCCTTTACTGATAGAGTTCTGATATATTGGGGGGTGGGTGGGGTTTGACAGTGATTGGCAGTGTGTCTAGCAAGAAGCCTACACTTCCTGATGTTTCTTGTAGATAGACTATAGGTGTGTGTCTAAGCTCTGGCAACTGATACATAAGCCAAGGTGTTGTATGAGCTTTCCAGAAACATGCTTTTTTTTTTTTTTTTGAGACAGAGCCTCAAGCTGTTGCCCTGGGTAGAGTGCAGTGGCATCACAGCTCACAGCAACCTCTAACTCCTGGGCTCAAGGAAGTCTCCTGCCTCTGCCTCTCAAGTAGCTGGGACTACAGGCATCTGCCACAATGCCCAGCTATTTTTTGGTTGCAGCCGTCATTGTTGTTTGGCGGGCCCAGACTGGATTCAAACCTGCCAGTTCAAGTGTATGTGGCTGGTGCCTCAGCCACTTGAGCCACAGGTGCCAAGCCAAAACACGCTTTTAAAAGGAGGGAATACCCTGTGCCTTTACTCTTTTTCCTCTGCCGACTCGCTGAGCTTGGACTCGATTGCTAAAGATGTAGCAACCAACCTGGTGAGGCAGAAAGAGAAGAGCCAGGGTGCTTGAAGGCAGTGTGAAGCCCAAACATTAACTCTGGTCTGCCCATGCGTGGACAGCTTCTACTTCAGAGAGAGAAATAAACTCATTTCTTCTCTTATTTCTAGGTCTCCATTATTCATAGCCAACCCTAGTACTGTTGCAAGCCCCTAACTCCCAACTTAACTAGAGCCAGGATACTGTCCTTGTGCCGATTATAGTTGAACAAAATGGCTTCAGTTCTGTTTTAAAAATACATAAAGTTCTGCACCTATAGTCCCAGCTACTCGGGAGGCGGAGGCAGGAGAATCGCCTGGGCCCAGGAGTTGGAGGTTGCTGTGAGCTGTGTTGACGCCACAGCACTCTACTGAGGGCGATAAAGTGAGACTCTGTCTCTACCAAAAAAAAAAAACAAACCTAAAGTTTTGGTTTAAGACTATGTATTCTACCAAGAACTTAACTTCCGAAAGTTGTAAGACCTTAGGAATTCGTTCTCATTCATGTCTCAACTACAACAGAAATTCACTGAGAGGGGCTCAGTGCAATGCTTCGCAGTCTTCAAAACACACGTGAATCATCAGAGAATCTTGATGACATTCAGAGTCTGAGTCAGGAGGTCTCAGATAAGGCCTGGCATTCTACACGGCTAACAACCTCAGGTGATGCTAAGGCTACTGATTAGCACCTTGGAGGAGAGGCATCAGATCACCCAGGGTATCTTTAAAGGTGCAACCTCATGGCTTCCCTCCTCCCTTTCTCTGCCTGCTCTCCCCTCATCAGAGATTCTGCAGTTGGGGTCAGAAAGCTGCATGATGATTAGACATTACAGATAGTTCCTCGACACACAAAAGTTTGAGAATCACAGGCATGTCACAAGAGTCGTTATTTTGCAAATTTTAAACAGCACAGTTGCTATTATCACAGCCTAGGAGGGAAGTCTGTTTTTCATATTTTCCTACGAAGAAAAAGGAAATCTCTTTTGTTCTAATTTGGAAAAGATAACCTTTTCTAACATAGAGTGTACAGAAATAGTCATTAAAAAAAAAAAAATTTCAGCCTCTTCCTCATCCACAATGGATTAGAAAAGCTACTGGAGAGAGTGCTGTGGCATCAGAGCTCACAACAACGTCCAATTTCTGGGCCCAAGCGAGTCTCTTGCCTCCGCCGCTTAAGTAGCTGGGATTACAGGCGCCCGCCACAACGCCCAGCCATCTTTGGTTGCAGCCGTTATTGTTGTTTGGCGGGTATGGGCTGGATTCAAACCCGCTAATCCAGGTGTACGTGGCTGGCGCCTTAGCCCGTTGAGCCACAGGCGCCGAGCCAGAGCGGACAGTCTTTTAGTCCCTGAAATAGCTTGTTCAAGTGTCTGATTGGGAGTGGGAGCAGGCTGAGAAGCATTCTTTAGGTCAAATTATGCATTCTGACCATTAAGCGCTGTTTGAAATCAGGCCGAATCCAACAGACCTATGCTATTTTTAATCCCAGGATGTGTTAGATTTTCCCTTTTTCTCCAGAATTATATTGTTTATAGAATGTATATTCTTTGGGCCATCTCTTTGGTCCTATGTCAAGCTCTTGAATAGGGATTGAGCTCTATATCCATTCAAAGTAAAGTAAGAAATTATAGCAGCCATCCATATTAATTCAGGAAAAATAATTTCCCTAGAAACATTGAGATATTAAAAAAATATTCTTTTTTGGTTTCAGTAATTAGAAGAAACTGACTGCAATATCCTTTTTTTTGTGGATAAACACAGTCATGTATAATTATGCACTTCTATAATTGTTTTTCTTTTGTGTAATTATTTCATTTCATTCTTTCCCTGAAGAAATATCTTCTCTGAACATGTTTGATTTTATGTAAAAAACATTTTTTGTTCAAATCAGTAACAGTGATTTTTTGACAAATGAGTTTTTGGCAAGAAGTTCTATTTGATTTAATCAAATTCTTTTTTATGTATGACACATTTGTTTTCTTTTACACCTCTTCTTTCCTGTTGTTGTTTGGCTTGATTCTTCTTATTTTTTCCCTCTGTTTATTTGAAAGTATTTGCTCTGTTCTATTCTTTCAGTGATCTTTTAACATGCATATTTATAAAAGTCTTAAGTTAATATTTTTATCTTCCTGCAGAATCATACAAGGATCATAAAGTACATTTCACTCTAATCTTCTCCATTGCTATTTACATGTAATTGCTGTTAAGTGTTTTAATTTCCCTTGGAAATTATTATTGTAGTTGTTTCCAATAGATAAGTATTGTTATACTTGTTATGGTTGTTGATTTCTGCAATCATGTTTGTTTAGTTCTACCTACTTATTTTTCAATGTTATTGTTTTTTATTTTTTCTTATATCTGAAACTTTCATCTGAGATCATTTCTTTGGGTCTGAAGTATATCCTGTGGAATTTCAGATAATGAGGGTCTAATGATAAATTCTTTCTGTTTTTGCTTGTCTAGATACACCTTTATTCTAACAGTTCAGCATTCCCCCTCCCCAAGTTCTAGAGGGTCTGCAGCGTGGACCCAGGAGAATGCTGCATACACAGTAGACTGTGTCACAGCTGAGGACTGGTGAGCTTAAGATCCTCCCTTCTGGAGAGAGAGAGCTTATTATTTTGAAGGTAACTTTATTATTCTGTCGTATAAACAATTCTTCTCCAGGGAAGGGAGGGAAAGGTCTTTATCTTTACTATCTTGAAATATTCCAGAGAGGGAGACGTTCTTTATCTTTAATATCATGAAGTATCTGTCAGTGCCTAGAAACAGAGAAACATGAGATTCATGGAGATTTGTCACCTAAGACATATGTTCAATTCTTTAGTTATAAAGCATTTTCACATCTGTTACGAGGATTTAAATGAGAAGGAGGCTGGGATCCTGTCCTTCACAAACCTGACAGCAGGTTGAAAGAAGTGACAAGGGAAACGTTTGGAAATGTTTGATCCAAAGGAAGTCTCCAGTTTCTACAGCTTGAGATTTATGTCAGATGGATAAGACCAGAGGGAGTAAAAACAAACCCAGCTCAGATAAAGAGATTTTATACATGACTTTGAATGTGCGAAGTTTACAAAACTTGAAAAATTCAAAAATAGATGAACTAGAGGATTTAGATAACATACTCAATTTCAATATCAATTCAGATTTGTGACTTTTAAATTTTTTATATTTTTATTTTTAAAAATTTATCATAACACTTTATGTGTTTCCAAACAAGAATGCTGTAATAATAAAGAGGGAATCATTTTTCTATCATAAGGGTATACTAAAGGTTTCCACTGTTTTCTGTGTAACAACAATATAATAATAAACACAGAACTTTCACCATTATAAATTGATATGTTGTGAGAAGTTTATATAGTTCAAAAACATGTAAAAGCGATGGACACCTGATATTGATACTGAGCTACAAAACATAAGGAGGAACATTAACCCAAAATAAATCCTAAGTACAATTACAGTAGAACCTCTGTAAGTTGGCCACCCAAAGGACTATAACAAACTGGTCAACATATGGAAGTGGTCGATATTGGGAACTAGGCCTACTGTACTGATACCTACATCAACGAAGTGGTCAACATTGGGAACTAGGCCTACTGTACTGATACGTACATCAACGAAGTGGTCAACATTGGGAACTAGGCCTACTGTACTGATACGTACATGCAGCATGGTGCACATGTGGTCCATGAAAATTAGGTCAATTTAAGGAGGTGGTCAGTCCAGGGAGGTGGTGAGCTATGGAGGCTCTATTATAGAGTTATGTTATAACTCAAGTATCTCAAATATTCAATATGTGAAAGTTATTGTTTTAAATTAAAAATTCCTAAAACACAAAGTATTCATTACCCTGTCTGACAGTCCTGATATTTGCTGGTTGACAAGTACTTCTGCCCTGGAGTCAGACTCATTGTTGCTGCTGCTCGAGCTTGTCTCCTTCGTAAATGCCATCTCCCTTTCCCCCAGTTTCAAAGTTAAAGGCATTCTATCAGAAGAGTTTACAATAGAGTTGTGTTCATGAAAATTCCTACCTAGAAAAGTCAAGAGATCTTAAGTGTTTTTAAGCATAGCTTTTAAATTTGTATACATATCATCATAACATTTTATTATGAAAATATTTCTAGATTAACTATTTTGTTGATTAAATTATAAGTGTGTGTGTGTTTTAATGCCCCTTCCATGTCCAAAAATAATTAGAGGCAGTTTACATTGATGTCATTTATAATATGTCCGCCATAATCACTAATATGGAAAAGATGGAGCATGCTGAGTGTTGGCAAGAAAGTGGAGCAAGTGGAACTTTTTATCCGTCACTGGTGGGCATATACATTGATACAACCACTTGGGTAAAAGTACTTGGCAGCAGCTACTAAGCTGAACATAGGTGTACCCCATGAGCAATAATTCTACCTCTAGCTATATACCCAGCAGATATGTACTCTAATATATATAAGTTTACCAAAAGATGTAAACTGGAAGGTTTATAGTAGATATTACAACTATGGATCGTATCCCCAAACAGTAAACTACATAAATGCTCAGTGTTATGAATTGAATTATGTCCCCCCATAGTTCATAGGTTGAAGCCCTGACCCTCAAAGTGACGGTATTTGGAGATAGGGCCTGTAAGGAGGTAATTAAGGTTAAACAAAGTCACGGGGTAGGGCCCTAAAGTGACAGGACTGGAGAACTTATAGGAAGGGGAGGCCAGGTGAAGATGCAGTGACAAGGCAGCCACCTGTAAGCCAGGACAAGAGCGGCGACTAGAGGTCATCCCTGATCGCACCTTTACCGTGGACTTCCATCCTCTCAAAATTTGAGAACACATTTTCTGCTATTTAAGCCACACAATCTCTGGTATTTTGTTATGGCAGCCTGAGCAGACACATATGCTCATCAACAGTCAAATGATATTAATTGTGGTATTTTCATGCAATACAATACAACAAAAATCAACAACTTCTACAAACATCGATATAAATGAATCTCATGGACATGATACTGAGTGAAAGCCAGACATGTGTTAATAAGGGAAAGGGGCTTATATGAAGCAATGTGTAATTTATGTGCAACTTGAAATTGATTTAGGGCACACTCTTGATGATTTGACCCAAGGTCAGTGCAGAATTGTGATTGTAAAAAATTAATTGTTTTAACTGACAAATAAAAGTTACATATATGTGTGGTGGTCCACAGGATGTTTTGAAACATGTACACATTGTAGAATGGTTAAATTGAGCTAATTAACATATGTATTACTTAATATTTCTTTTGTAGTAAGAACCCTTAAAAATCTACTCTGAATAGTTTTTAAGTACACGATATGGTGTTATTAACTGTGTGTTGTGTCACCATGTTGTGCCATAGATCTCTGGACTTATTCCTCCTTTCTGACTGGAATTTTGTGTGGGATTTGATTTTAAAAGATGGGATTTACTATAGCCAAATAACTTGAGATTGAAGTTATTTGCCAGCTAGAGTGTGAGCATAAGCATCTCTTGGATTTTAAAACTGAAAAGTCTTTGAGAGAAATGGAAGTTTATATGCATAGGACCAGCAATAGTAATTACCATGTGAGATTCAGTAGTGTTTAACTATTGTACTGAGGCAATCTCAGTTGTTTTCTCAAATCCTAAATTCTAATTTTCATGAGAAAAAAAGAGGCATGAGATTGGATTGGAGTAGAGCACCATACCTTCTTGACACATAGTAGGTATTCAATAAATTGGAGCTAAATACACGAATCAATTGACAATATTCATAGGCCATAATAAAAGAAAGGAATATAACATTTTGGAGACATTTTTGTGTGTGCATGTGTTTGTATGCCTGTGTGTGCCCATGTGCATATGCCTGTGTGTGCCTGTGTGTGCCCATGTGCTTATGCCTGTGTGTGCCCATGTGCGTATGCATGTGTGTTTGCTTGTGGAGGTTATAAGCAGGATGTGAGAGTCATTGCTGCTGCTTCTCTGGGCTCATGGTAGCCAAATACAGACCAATCTGTTTATCTGTTGATTGTCTAAGAAATCAATTGGCCAAAAACTTCTACCATCTGAGCTATCAGACAAGGCAGACGTGGATCTTAATTTGTCTGTCAGAACCAAGAGTGAGAGTCTGAGCTCTTTCTTTTTCATAGATTCGGGACACAGAAGAGACAATAACAATAGAAACGAATGTGTAATAAGCACTTATTGTATAAGAGGCAGATATTCTTTAAGTGTTATACAGGCATTAACTCATATAATTGCCACAACAATCCTACAGGATATGTTCTTTTATTAGCCTGATTTCACAGCTGATACAGAAAATTAAGCAACATGGTGGTCAGGACTGGTTAGTTGTAGAGCCTACAATAAACTTCAGCATTTAACACCAAAGCAGTGCCCTTGACCCTCGCTTGATGCTTATTTTCTGCACATTAACTCACAATAATTAAAACTGGAGAGTTCCAACAGTAGCCTCCTTCATCCTAGGGGGAGGATTTCTCAACTGGAGGCAGTTTTATCCTCTGGAGACATTCTGGTAATACAGCAGCCCCTGGGTAGAGGGTAGGGATGCTGCTACGTATCCTAAAATAGACAGGACAGCCCTCCACGGCAAAGAACTATTCAGTCCCAAATGTCGATAGTGAAAAGTTTGAGAAATCCTGCTCTAGGTTGTAGCTCTCAGCCTTGGCTGCATATTAGAATGATTTGGGAAGCTCTTAAAATACCCAATATCTAGCATGCAACCCAGAGCAATTATGTCAGAACCTTGGGTGGTGAGTGGCATTTTTTTTTTTTTTTTGGAGACAGAGCCTCAGGCTGTTGTCACCCTGGATAGAGTACTATGGCATCACAGCTCACAGCAACCTCCAATTCCTGGGCTCAAGCGAGTCTCCTGCCTCTGCTTCCCAAGTAACTGGGACTACAGGCGCCCGCCACAACATCCGGCCATTTTTTGGTTGCAGCCGTCATTGTTGTTTGGCAGGTCGGGCTGGATTCGAACCCGCCAGCTCAAGTGTACGTGGCTGGTGCCTTAGCCCGTTGAGCCACAGGCGCCGAGCTGTGAGTGGTATTTTTTTAAGCTCCCAGATGATTCCAATATAAAGCCAATGTAGCAATCCATGCACTAAGGAAATTTGTTCTTTTGAATGTCAGACCTTCATCAATTCCAATTAGTTCCTCCACCCCTATTGATTACATGCTGAGGTTGCAGAGATAGGAAATTTCACTTTAACATTTTATATTTTGGAGAACTGTTGACACTTCTTCAAGGAAACTTAAGGTGAGAAAAGAAGGAATTTCCAAGGCAAACCAGGTATATGCTCCTTCTCTTCAGAGGCTGCTGTAAACTCCTATCACTTACTTTGCATTTAAATCTTGATTGTCTCTCATGGCCAAACTTGAATAAGACTAGGTCCTTGACCTTGATGTAGGCCTGTTCCTGCATGAGTGTCTGCATAGGAGTGGTGGAGGGGCCACTGTAGACAGAGGGTGGGGCAGGTGGTGATAATGATGGCTCCAGGGGTCAGTTGTCTTGGGAAGGCACTTGAACTCCTCTCCTTTGACAGGGAACAGCCTCACTGTCTGGGGACACATATTCTCAGAAGAGCAAATGTCCAGGTGTGAGCTCTTGAGTGACAGTCCTGATGATTCTGCCTATTGCATCTTAGCCAAGACTTAAGAGAAGGCAGAAACCGTACCTCTGATCTGAACTTTAGAGGTCAAACCAAATCATCTAAACCAGCTTATGTATGTTAGCATTTAAAAGTAAATGTTTAGATTATATAAACACTTAGTCTTTTTTTTTTTTTTGCAGTTTTTGGCCAGGACTGGGCTTGAACCTGCCACCTCTGGCATATGGGGCTGGTGCCCTACTCCTTTCAGCCACAGGCGCTGCCCAGATTTTTTGT
Source organism: Perodicticus potto (assembly GCA_963574655.1). NCBI lineage: Eukaryota > Metazoa > Chordata > Mammalia > Primates > Lorisidae > Perodicticus > Perodicticus potto. The sequence continues at coordinate 6,739 of CAUYRH010181091.1, read as the reverse complement.
TTTTAATATTGTCTTCACCCTTAGAATTTAATAAAATCAACTTTAAATGTTCTAAGTTTGACCAAGATGTTCTAAGGGATCTTAAGGGAGAAGATTTCCATGCTTTAATCAGAATATTACAAGGTGAGCAACAGTTTCTAAGAATTGTGTTATGTTAGTAGCAGTTCATCATTAGATATTTTCCAAAGAAACCAGGAATGCTTGCTTGAGTTGGGACTACACCATCCAGACATCTTTCCGAATTTAGAGGTTCCTCTTTCTAAGACTAAAACTTGCTGGGTGTGCGTGTGCACGTGTGTATGTGTTTTAAATATTGTTCCCCTTACAATTTCAAAATTTAACATCATTAGATAATTTAGAAAGTATGGGGAAAAAACTACTTAGGTCTGGCTTAATACAGTAAAGTAATGGAGCATCTGTCTTTTTCCCTGACTGCTTCCTATCAGTACAGAAAATCTTTAATCCTCAATCCCTGTCTTAGTAACCATGGTAGATGCAATAATGCCCCCCCTCTATAAAGGTTTCCCTGCCCCAATCCTCAGAATCTTTGAATATGTTGTCTTGCGTGGCAAAAAGAACTTTGTAGATGGATAAAGTTAAGGATCTTTAGATGGGGCAGATAGTCCTGAATTTATGTCCTGGTGGATTTAATGAAATCACAAGGGTCCTTAGAAGAAGGCAAGAGAGTCAAAGTAAGACAAGGTGATATGATGATGAAAGAAGGCAGAGGAGAGAGATGGGACAAGCCAAGCAGAATTTGGAGAGATTTACATTGAAGATGGGGGACAAAACCTACAAGCCAAGGAATGGAGGCTGTTTCTAAACATCAGAAGAGAAGGCAAGGGAACATTCTTGCACAGCGCCTCCTGAAGAACGCAGTTCCACTAACACTTTCTACTAGGCTTCTGACCTCTAGAATTGTAAGGTAGTGAATTTGTGTTGATTTATGCCATGAAATGTGTGGTAATTTAATACAGAAGTCCTAGGGAACTAAACAGTCACCACAGTACTCTTCCTGGTAGAGTAGGCCTTCTCCCCTGTGACTTATAGTCATTCATTACTACAATTTCTGCTATGTCGGACACTACAAAAGTTCTGAAACAGACTGTGTTATGTCCATTATTTCACTTCCAAAAAACACAGTCAGCAGTGCCCTTTCTGATCCACCTTTCAACTTGCTCAGCTTACCAACATTGTTGGGAGGCTTCATCTATTTCCATCTGCATGGGTTTTAAGTTACAGTGTCTCTCAAAACTATTTAGTGACCCAGGTATTATTATTAAGAAGAGATTTCAACATAGAAAAAATGACCATGACAAGAAGTAAGGATGAATGAATAAGCATGACATAGTCTCATGAAACATTTTCCAAATTAAATTATGAGAAGGGGTCTGCTAAAGGATATATTTCAAATTTGTAATAGCCACTTACATGAAAAGCACTCTAAAGATAAACAGAACATTTTTCAAAATATATTATCTGTGATTATATTTAACTTAAAACATAAAAATAAAATTTCATGCACATCTGACTCTTCTAAAAACTCCATCTGCTATATGGGGGAAGAGAATCTTTTAAGGCCTGCAATTTTCAATTAAACAAATAATTTCCAGGTCCCATTTAATAATGCCAGGTTACAACCTTAATTTAAAATTCTCTGTCCACTTAATTTTTTATAGATGTAGATTTAATATATTTTTCCTTATGCAGGGAAATGGCATTTACGTCTGATCAGCACCTTAAAGAAGAAAAGCCTTCTGCTTTGTCCCTTCTGTGAGTTCATTTTTCTTTTTGGTGTCAGAGATAACATTCAGGGAGTTGGAGTCCAGAGAACCAGGCACAGAGCAACATTTCTCTGGATAAAATTAAAAGTGATTTTGCTCAGGCAGAGAATAGAGAATGCACAGAGTATGCAGGGAAGACAAAGGAGCTGTATATAAGGGGAGAGCGTTAAAGAAAAAAAAGCTGGGAGGCTTGGCACCTGTGGCTCAATGGGCTAAGGCACCAGCCACGTACACTTGAGCTGGCGGGTTCGAATCCAGCCCGGGCCCGCCAAACAACAATGACGGCTGCAACCAAAAAAAAAAAAAAAACAGCCGGGCATTGTGGCAGGTGCCTGTAGTCTGTAGTCCCAGCTACTTGGGAGGTGGAGGCAGGAGATTCGCTTGATCCCAGGAATTGGGAGTTGTTGTGAGCTGTGATGCCACGGCACTCTGTCCAGGGTGACAGCTTGAGGCTCTGTCTCAAAAAAAAAAAAAAAAAAAGAAGCTGGGAAAATAAAGTAGATCACACGTGACTCCAAAGTAGAACCATTCTGGGGACAGTCTCATGGGTGAGTATACTAGTCAGCCTAGGCACAAATATGATAGATTGGTGGCTTACACCACAAACAGTTTTCACAATTCTGGAGGCTGGGAAGTCCAAGGCCAAGGTGTGAGTTCACTTCCTGATGAGAGCCCTCTTTCTGGTTTGCAGATGGCTGTCCTCTTGATGTATCCTCATGTGGGCCAGCAGGAGATTATCTCTCTTTTATCTCTTTTAATGAGGGCACTAATCCCATCAAGGGCTCTGTCCCCATGATGTAATTACCCCCCCAAAGTTTTACCTACAAGTACTACCACACTGGGGGTTAGGGATTTGATGTATGAATTTTAAGAAACCCAAACATTTAGTCTGTAAGAGTGACAGCATAGTCAATCATTAGCAAGCTTAATGATATTTAAGGTGTTGTTTATTCTTTTGTATATACTTTAAATAATCATGTATCAAGGTGATTATATTGTTTTCAAACTCTAACATCTCACTATTTTAACTAGGAACTGGAGGAGTCTGAAAATGTATTAAATTTATAATGAGTTTATATATAATTCTTTGTTGGATGATTATGGAATTCGTAATTCTTTTACTTATCTATTGCTAATGATTCTTTGGCCTTTAGTGGTTTCCAAATTTTACTATGTATGAAGTAATTACCTAGGGAGATTATTTAACTGACTCTGACTGGATCTGTTTGGAGTGAGGCCCTGGTGTCTTTATTTCTAATAAATACCTGATGTGAATTTTGTGGTAGCTGATCCACAAACCACACAGGTACCCAGCTCTGCCTCATGCCTACTTCCCTGAAGGAAGCCTTTTGAAGCTGGGTGTAAGGCTTGTTGACCTGTTGCATAGAGTGTGGCCACACCAGTAGCATCCATGTCACAAAGGAGCTTGCTAGAAATGCAGACTTTCAGCCCTAACCCAGATTTACTGAGTCAGAACCTGTATTTTAACAAAATCTGAGGTTTGAGTGGGATGGTGAGATGATACCCAAGCACATTAAAGGTAGAGAATTTCTTCCTAGAAATTAATCAGGCCCCACATGTTTGGTTCTCCATCCTCTAAGGAGCTCTGAAAAATTACACAGATTTCACTTCAGATCCACTGACCCTTCAGCAATACAAAGATAGGGAATGGTTTTTTATAAAAAGATCAAAGGTGACTCTGATACACACGCTGGTTAAAAACAATTGCTCTATAGAGCTAGCTTGGCAACTTAGAACCTTTAAGATGGCAAAAATCACACGAGATCACTCTCAAATCTCAGTTTCGCTTTGTGATGTGACAGCCTAAAATTCAGAGCAGACATTTGTATTACCTCGTGCGGCCTTTGTTCTTTCTAACTTTCTTGTCCTAGTTGTCACACTGGGAGAACTCAAAGACATCAGTGAGTTTTCATCTCTGTCCTGTGCCCTCAGGGGATGGTTGATTTATTCCCGAGTTCTACTGCCTCTTTACTTTTTTTTTTTTTTTTTTTAAGTTTAAGGCTGTACTAGTGTAGGTCAGCCGATTCATAATTCACTCTGAGACTGGGGAAAAATCTCTCAGGTCCTCGTTTTCTCTAGGACTTGAGTGGTAGTTTGTTAAAACTCCAGAGCTGTCAGCCCTCACTGTAACTGTGGTCCCCATAAATATGAGGAAATAATGAAACTTTATTAAAGGACAATCCAGGCATGAATCCTTAACTAGTTCATGTAATAGGTCTTGTATGAAAGTAACTTTGAAACATTCTGAGGTAATTTTTAACTTGGCCATTTTTAAGGTAATTTACTGAAGGGATATCAGTTTATAACTGAAAGGGACTATAGATTAGAGCCCTAGTTCGGATATATCCATAAGGAGATATCAATATAAGTAGGTATCAGTAGACCCTTTGTAGGTGGGATCTGAATCAACTTAGAAAAATCAGATTTTTGTTTGGTAAAAAAATCAGATTTTGTTTGTGGCTAAATTATCACATGCTACTTTTCTTGAATACAGGAAGATAAAGGAAGCTGGGACTATTATTTGAGAAAATTCTTTGGTAGTGAGGAAATTTTCTTGATTGCTGTGGGAATTTGTCTGTGTTCAGTTCTATTGACAAGCCAACACTAACTCAAGGGAAAACCCCCATATCCATCAATATAAGCATATAAGATTACTCACAAGAAGAACTATGGGGCAAGCTATTTTTCATTGGCTGCTTGAATTCACTGCCTTGGAGAAGGTTCTCCTCCTTTCTGTGGACGCCACACTGGCACATCGACATTTTGTTCCCTTTGTCCCTCACAGGACCTGCATTTTGAAAGGGGACCATGCTGAAGCAAAATTACTTTCCATGGTAAGACGTTTTGGGGCTAAGAAAGCCATTTACCTGTTCCATAATCCTTGCTTTGCCTTATGCTGCGTGTCCCTGTCACGTTCTCCTCCAGGGTCCTGCCTCAGCTCTTAGTTTAGAAGACACACATTTTCAGCAGGGGAGTATTAGAGGGTAAGATATCTGGTAAATGGTTCTTCCCCAAAGGAAGAGGCCACTGGTGAGGGAGAAATTAATGCCCATCGGGCCATCTTGACGCTGAGGGAAACCTATTTGCTTTGAAAATGAAAACTACCTCTCTCAGTAGGCAGTGATTTTCTTTAAGGGCTTTATAACAAAGATGAAAACCTGTGATGTGCAAGTTAGTAAACAATTAACTTTTCATGTTCCGTAAAAGTGGGAGGACATACAAGGTAGCCAGGGGAGCAGTTCTGTGCCTCATTAAGTTGATCAATGTGTTAGTGTTAAGCCCCCAAAAGAACCTTTACACAAGGCTGGTTTTGAGATGGAAATGAGTTGAAGGAAAGAATAGACATCAGGATGAGGATCCCAACGTCAACACCAAGGCTAAGTTTGCAGGCTCCTGTCCTGTGAGACTCTACAATGTTCTCTTCACAGGGGTGTGCCATATTGGAAGATCACTAGTGTGAATAAGCTCCTTGGTTTTTGGAAGCAATGATTCAGCCACTTACACCTGGCCATCATCGAATTTCAGTCTCTTGGGCTATGATTGTGTCATCTTACAGTATTTTTTATCGAGAGGACGACTGACCTGGCATAGCACTGTGTGTCACCTCATCGCCAACTCACTCCTTCTGTGGATACTTTGTAGGGAAAAAAAAAAAAAAAAAAACGTAAGGAGAGTTTTGTCATTTTCTAATTTAGCAGTAGAAAGTGTTTTGGGCTTATGAAATTTACAGCAGACTTAAAGGAGGAAGTCACAGAATCTCTCTTCACCATCAACACCAGCCCTGTTTCCCAGTCCAGAGGAGATGGTGCCTCCTCTTGTACCTCACAGATTCCTTGAGTCTATCCAGAAAAATTCCTTACTCATTGCTCCTTGGACCACAGCAACTGATAAGGAGACTCTGAATAATTCCACTTTCTTACAACAAAATTCCAAAAGCATAAATGAGAACTACTCTAAGAATATTACTCTTGTTGTCTTTGATTTTCAACTCTTATTCAGGAACAGAGACCTTTTGGTGCTATGGAACCCTGAGTGAGTGGAAATGCCTAGGAAGAAAGGTGATACAGCAGAAAGGGAGAAATCCAAGAGGTGGATACTTCAGCTGGACTTATTTTTGCCATGTGCTCAGTAGCTGGGGGAAATTCAGATGATAATCAAAAGGGGGCATGCCTTTCTGTTCATGGCAGCTTTGGAAGTGTCACACCTAGTGTCTGGAATGTGACCCTTTGCAAAGATCAGTTGATTAACTGGCTAAATGGAAGACCCCCATGAGGTCTATAATTAAAAGCCCGCAGGGGAGGAAGCCAATGAATGCTATTTACTTTCCTCTGCTCTGCCTCTTTCTGTAAATGTGCCTCAGCCGTGTGGTGCCTGTGCTCAAAAATGTCAGGGATCAATTTGTTTGATAGGTGGGGTCCAAGGAGACAAAGTCTGGCAGGAGCAGTGCAAGACAGAGCGTGGCCAGGTTTTCTCCCCCTTTTGTGATTTTTCTTATGACATTTTTAAAAAATGTCTTATTTAACCTTGGTTTATAATGACATTTTCTGAGGGGAGAGAACTCTAATTAACTTTTCAGGTCCCAAATATATGAAAAGGAAAGCCAGTCCAGATGACTGGTTTGACTCCTTTTGCTCACTCCCATTTTGTCATTTTTGTGCTGACCGAGTTTCAATTTTTGCAAGTCAAGACTGTAAAATGCTTAGGATTCTGACAGAATAACCCACGGTAGCAGTTACTGGTTGTCTTTCTTCTGTTGTCATCAAACGATTATTAAAGATTCACTACACAGTGAATCTTTTTTTTTTTTTTAAATACATGTATTTTATTATTCTTCATTACATTATTTCCCCCCCCCCACCCGTCCGTGATAAGACAGAATTGATTTACAGAAAAGAATACAGAAAACACCAAAGCTCCTGGTAGTGGGAGAGATT
>CAUYRH010181089.1:0-12540 GCA_963574655.1 Perodicticus potto | reverse complement strand
CAAGCAATTCCAGAAATCTTATAAACAATTAAAAAAGAAGAAATATTTCAATATCATTCTACTTGATCTGGAAAAAAGTCTCTGTTATTTATATTTTGATCTTGTACCCTTAAACTTCACTGAATTTATTTTTCAGTTCCATTGGTTTTTTTCCTGGAGTCTTGACATTTTTCTAAGTATAAGATCATGGCACCCACGAACAAGGTGAGGTTGACTTTTTCCTTTCCAATCTGAATTTCCTTTACTTCAGTATTTTGACTACTTGTTCTGGCATGGACTTCCACTATCTTGTTGAATAAAAATGGTATAAGTGAGCATCCTTGTCTTATCCTATAACTTAGAGGCAATACTTTCATGTTTTTTTTCTGTTCATTGTGATATTACCTGTGGGTCTGTTGTATATGGTCCTCATTATTTTGAATTACGTTTCTTTCATATCCATTTTTTGAGAATTTTTATCATAAAAGAATATTGATTTTATCACATGCTTCTCCAGCATCTATTGAAAATGGTTTTTGTTCTTGGTTCTATTTATGTTATTTATCACATTTGTTGATTTGTTTATGTTTAATTATCCTTACATTCCTGTGATTTTGCTTGATTATGGTGATTTTTAATGTCTTGTTTTTGTTTTCTTGAGACAGAGTCTCACTATGTCACCCTGGGTGGAGTGCCATGACATCACAGCTCACAGCAACCTCAAATACTTGGGCTTCAGCAATTCTCTTGTCTCAACCTCTCAAGTAGCTGGGACTACAGGTGCCTGCCACAACCCCGGCTATTTTTTGGTTGCAGTTGTCAATGTTATTTAGCAAGCCTGGGCCGGGCTCAAACCCACCAGCCTTGGTAGGTGGCTGGCACCCTCCTCACTGAGCTACAAGGGATGAGCCTTTAATGTCTTGTTAAACTGGTTTGCTATTACATGGTTGAGGATTTTTGCATCTATGTCTGCAACTGATTATTAGCTTATAGTTTTGGTTGTTTTTATTGCATCCTTGTCTAGTTGTGGTATTAGGGTAATGTTTACCTTTTAGAATGAATTTGGATTTGCTCCTTTCCGTGTAATTATTTTTTGAAAAGTAGAAATACTGTCAATTCTTTAAATGTTTGATAGAATTCAGTCATGAAGCCATGAGGTCCTAGGATTTCCATCTATAGGAGACTTACTATGGTTTTGGTCTTGTTACTTGTTATTGCTTTGTTGAAGTTTTTTTCTATTTCTTCATGATCTAGTCTTGGTAGGATATATGTATGTCTCCACGAATTTATCCATTTCTTCTATAGTTTCCATTTTGTTGAAGTGTAGTTTTCTGTAATAGTCTATCATAATTCTTTGTAGTTCTGTGGTCCTAGTTGTAATATCTCTTTTTTATTTCTAATTTTATTTATTTAGACCTTAGTCTAGCTAAAAGTTTGATTTTGTTCACCTTTTGAAAGAATAAAAACCACTTTTTGTTTTATTGACCTTTTGTGGATATTTGTGTGTGTATACATACCACATTTTCTTCGTTAATTTATCTATATGTCAGAGAACATTTAGGTTGTTTCCACATCATGGCTGTTATAAAGAGTTCTGTAATGAACTTAGGAGTATTCTTTGTGATCCAGATTTCAATTGTTTAGGATAATACCCAGAAGTGAAATTGCTGAAACATATGGTATGTCTATTTTTAATGTTTTTGAAATCTCATACAATTTTCCATACTAATACCATTCCACACATTGAAATCTCATACATTTTCCACACTAATACCATTTTTCTGTTGACAAATAAAAATAGTGCATATTTATGGGGTACAATGTTATGTTTCAATATATACATACATTGTTAAATAATTAAATCAAGTTATCAAGCTAATTAATATATCAATAACCTCACATACTTGTAAATGATGAGAACATTTAAAATCCGATTTATCAGCTATTTTCAAATACATAATACATTATTATTTACTATAATCACCATGCTACACAATAGCTCCAAAGAACTTATTTCGATTGTCTGAGATTTTTTTCTCTTTGACCGACATTTCTCTATTCCTTCATGCCCATTCCAATACTAGTAACCACTATTCTACATTCTGTTTTCATGAAGTTGGCTTTTTTTAGATTCTGCATACAAATGAAATTATGTGGCATTTATCTTTCTGTGCCTACAATATTTCACTTAGCATAATGTTTTCCAGTTTTGTTTGTGTTATTGCATATGACAGGATTTCCTTTATTTTTTAACGGTGAATCGTAATGTGTATATATGCCACATTTTCTTTGTCTATTCATTGATGGGCATTTAGGTTAATTGCATACACTGGCTATTGTGAATAATGCTGCAATGAAGAAGAAAGTGCAGACAGCTCATCTACACACTGATTTCATACCCTTTTGATATGAACCCAAAGTTGGGATTGTTGGTCCGATGATAGTTCTATTTTTAAAATTTTCAGGAACCTGTATACTATTTTCCATAATGACTACACTAACTTACATTCTTGTCAACAGTGTATCAGGGTTTCCTTTTCTCTCCATCCTAGCCAAAACTTATTATGATTCATCTTCATGATAATAACCCTTCTGATAAATCCATAATGAGACGTGAGGTAACATGTCATTGTGATTTTCATTTGCATTTTCCTGATGATTAGTGGTGATGTTCAATTTTATATACCTATTGAGCATGTGTATGTCTTTCTTTGAAAATTATATATTCAGTTATTTTGCCTGATTTTTAATCAAGTTCCTTACTGGCTATTGAGTTGAGTTCCTAATATAATGAGGTTATTAACTCCTTATCAGATGTATGATTTGAAAATATTTTATCCTATTCTGTAGGTATTCTCTTAACTCTCCTGACTGTTTGCTGTGCAAAAACCTTTCAGTTGACATAATCCAATTTATCAATTTTTGCTTTTGTTGCCTGTTCTTTGGGGGTCATATTCTAAAAGCATTTAGCCAGGAACAATGTTGAGAAGAATTTTTCATAAATAATATTCTAGCAGATTTACAGTTTCAGATCCTACATTTAAGTCTTTAATCCATTTTTTCAGTAGGCTCTAATCCAATATGACAAGTATTTAATAATTTTAAATTGATTTTTGTATATGGTGTGAGATAAAGATGCAATTTTATTCCTTTGCATGTGACTATTTAGCTTTCCAGCACCACATATTAAAGATGCTGTCCTTTACTAATTTAGTGTTCTTGAAATCTTTGTTGAAAATCAGTTGACTATAAATTGGTGGGTATATTTCTGTGCTGTCTATTCTGATCTATATTACTATTTGTCTGTCTTTATGCTGGTACCACATTGTTTTGATTATTACAGCTTTGTAGTAACTGTGAGATCAGGAAATATGATGCCTCCAGTTTTATTTTTTTTATTCAAGATCATTTTAGTCATGAGGGGTCTTTTTGGTTCCACAGAAATATTAGAATTTTTTTTGTCTCTTTGTGAAAATTTCATTGAACATTTAATAGACATTCCATTGAATCTATAGATCACTTTGGGTAGTATAGGTATTTTAGCAATAATAACTATCACTCCACAAACACAGGATATATTTCCATTTATTTATGTCTTATTTAATATTTTTCATCAATGCTTTAAAGTTTTCATGTACAGATCATTCAATTCTTTAGTTAAATTTATTCTTAAGTATTTTAATTTTTTTGTAGCTTTTGTAAATAGAATTGTTTTCCTGATTTCTGGTTTGTTCCTAGTGTATAGAAAAATGACTAATTTTTGTGTGATTTTATGTGTTTCAATTTTATTGAATTTGTTTATTTCTAAAATTTTTGGGTGGAGTCTACTCTTTATATAAGAACATGATATCAGAAAATATAGTCTTTTACATTTCTTCCTTTCTTATTTAAAGTCTTTTATTTCTTTTTCTTTACTAATTGCTCTGGCTAAGATTTTTAGTACTATGTGGAATAGAAGTGGTGTGAGTAAGCATCTTTGTCTTGTTGCTGATCTTAAAGAAAAACCATTAAGTATGATGTTATCTATGGATTTTTATATATGGCTATGTTTAGATACATTCCTTCAGTACCTAATTTGTTAAGAGTTTCTATTATTAAGGGATGTTGAATTTTGCCAAGTGTTTTTCCTCTATCTATTGAGATAATTATGTTTTTTGTCCTTCTTTTTGCTAATATGATGTATCTCATTTACTGATTTGGGTATGTTGAATCATATGCAAATTCCACTTGATCACTGTGAATGATCTTTTTAATGGATAGTTGAAGTTTGCTGGATTGTGTTGAGAACTTTTACATCTGTGTTTTTCAGGGATATTAACCTAAAATTTTCTCTTCTTTTAGTGTCCTTGTTTGGCTTTGGTATCATTATCATGTTGGCATTATGAAACGTGTTTGAGATTATTTCCTCCTCTTCATATATATGAAAGAATTTAGAATTGTTATGAATTTTCTATTTCTTTATGATTAAGATTTGCTAGGTTGTATGTTACTAGAATTTGTTTCTTTAACTATTTGTCCATTATTTTGGAAAAAAATTATCCGTATTTTTTATGATCCTTTGAATTTCTGCGGCATTGCTTATAATGTCTCTTTCATTTCTGATTGTTTTAGTCTTCACCTTTTTTACATAGTCAAACCAAAGTTTGTCAATTATGCTCTTTCTTTCCAGACAACCAACTCATTTTTATTGAATATTTTCTATTTTTTATAATCTCTATTTTATTTATTTCTGCTCTGATCTTTGCTGTTTCCTTTCAGCTTAAATTAATTATCAGTTTCTAATTCCCTTAGGTATAACATTAGATCATTTACTTAAAAATATTTTTAATGTAGGCATTTAAAGTTTCATTTTATAACTACTTTTGATGTATCTAACAAGTTTTGGTATCCATTTTTTCATTTACTTCAAGATATTTTTAAAATTTCTCTTTTGATTTATTTTTTGACCCCATAGTTCTTCAGGTACATGTTCTTTAATTTCTACATAATTGTAAATTTTCCTTTTTCTCTTTTCTTTTTTTTTTTTTTTTTTTTTGTAATTTTTGGCCAGGGCCAGGTTTGAACTTCCAGTATCTGGGGCTGGCACCCTACTCTTTTGAGACACAGGCGCCACCCTATAGTTGTAAATTTTTCAAATGGTCTTTCATTTTGTTTTTAGTTTCATGCCATTGTGGACAGAAAGGATACTTGACACAGTATCAATCTTCTTAAATTTAAGACATTCTTTTGTACCTTGACATATGATTATCCTGAAAAATTTTCTGTGTCCTCTTGAGAAGAATGTATATTTTGTTGCTGTTGGATATAATGTTCTGAATGTCTGTGAGTTCTATTTGTTATAGTTCAAATAAAATGTTTCCTTACTGATTTTCTTTTTGATCTATCAACTATTGAAAGTAAGGCATTAAAGTCGCTTACTATTATTGTAATATTGCCAATCTCTCCTTTCTGATCTATTAATAATTGTTTTATATATTTAGGTGCTCTAATGTTGGGTGCATCTATGTATGGATATACAATTGCTATATTCTCTTGATGAATTGATTACTTTACCTAATAACCATCTTTGCCTCATTATATAGTTTTTAATATAAAAATTATTTTTTGTGTTCTAAGTGTACTTATGCCTGCTCCTTTCTATGCAATATCTTTTTACTATTTATTTACATTAAAGCATATGTGTGGTAGGCAGCATATGACTGGGTCTTGGAGACAGCATATGACTGGGTCTTACTTTTTTATATAGTTGGCCACTCTATCATTTGATGGGAGAATTCAATCTATTTACATTCAAGACAATTGTTGATAGGTGAGGACTTACTATTGCCATTTTATTAATTATTTTTATTTTATAGATCATTTGTTCTCTATTTCTCTCCTGCTGTCTTTGTTTTGATTTTTTTATCTTTATGTTTTATTTTTATACTAGAAGCTTTTGCATTGTAGTTACTCTGAGACTAATGTAAAATGTTTTATAGTTTTAACAGGCTATCTAACCTTAATCTTTGATTGCAGTAAAAAGAAAACCCTCTATGCTTTTATTCTGTCCCATTTTATGTTTTGGAAGCCACTCTTTATATTTTTTTATATTCATCACTTAAATTATTATAGATATAGTTATTTTGATAGTTTTGTTTTTCACCCTTTGTATTAGAGATATGAGCTTTAACCTTTATATTAGAGATTTACTACCTTTACAGAGTTAGAATATTCTGCATTTGACCACATACTTTCTTTAAGCCATAAGTGTTATACTTTTTACATTACTAATAAGCATTTTTCCATTTCAGTTTGAATAATTCCCTTTTGTATTTCTTGTAAAGAAAGTTAAGTAGTGATGAACTCCCCTAGATTTTGTGAGTCTGGTATAATTTTTATTTCTAGCAACAGGAAAGCTTTGCTGTGTAAAAATACTCTTGTTTGGCAAGATTCTTTCCCCTTTTTTAAATTGAAGTTGAAATAACTCATTTTTCTTTTTGTTTATAATACATTGGGGGAGGGTCTTTAATTAGAAATATATCCCAGTGCTGTGAGATGACACCTAGTAAACCGTTTTCCCTTCCTAGGCCTGGTGTTCCTAATCTTAAACTTTATAAGATTGATAATCTCTAAATTTTTGTAATTCATGTACACATAAAAACCGATACATCATAATTTAAGTAGATAGTAAACCTATCCTTTTTGGCTCTATGATGGTAAGTTTGGCAATGTGATTTGCTTAAAGTGAAAAAAGATGCAAATGATTCATATGTTTTCTGAGAGGAGGGCTAAAATCTCTATTATCTTTTCTCCCTCTTCCACAAGAATAGCAAAGTCCTCCAAAATATTGTTCCTTCAGCTTCGATGCTGGGATCCTGGAATGATGATGATGTGGAACACTGCTATAGCCAATCAACTGCTGACATTAAACCATAGGAAATATATCATTGTGTATTTATTACTACAGCATAACTAATAAAAATAATTTAATACAAGAATTTGCTAATAATTGAATTTCAGTTGATAGATAACACTTTAAAAACACAAAAAATCTAATTTAATAGAATACCAATATTGTAAAAAATAGCAAAATGGAAATAAGCTAAAAACAACTTTAAAGAAATAGTATTTATATTACAAAATAGTAACTTAAAATGTATACAGAAGTTTTCTTGTGATGTCTGGCTTGGATCACTGAATGACTATTCTACATAAGAATCAAAATTTATTAAAAATTATTCTTTTCTTGCTAATACATTTGAGTTCTCTGTGGATTCTGGTTATTAAACCTTTGTCAGAGACATAACCTACAAGTATCTTCTCCAATTCTGAGGGCTGTCTGCTTGCCTTACTTACTAATATATTCTTGACTGTGAAGAAGCTTTTTAGTTTGATCAGGTCCCAGTAGTGTATTTTTGATGCTGTTTCAATTGCCCGGGGAATCCTACTCATAAAATGTTCACCCAGGCCGATTCCTTCAAGAGTTTTCCCTGCACTTTCTTCTAGTATTTTTATAATTTCATGTTTACATGCATGGAGCTGGAACATACTCTTCTTAGCAAAGTATCTCAAGAATTGAGAAAAAGCATCCAATGTTCTCAGCCCTACTATGAAACCAATTTATAGCTTTATATGAAAGCCATAGCCCAATTATAGCACAAGAATATAGGGAAAGGGGCAAGGGAGGAGAGGGGAGAGGATGGATGGAGGGAGGGTAGTTAGTGGGACCACACCTACGGTGCATCATAGAATGATACAGGTGAAACCTACTAAATGCAGAATATTAATGTCTGAACACAATAACTAAGAAAATGCCATGAAGTCTATGTTAACCAGTTTGATGAAAATATTTCAAATTGTATATAAAACCAGCACATTGTACCCCATGATTGCATTAATGTACACAGCTATGATTTAATAAAACAAAAATAAAAAAATTGTTCATCATTAAGGTACTCCAAGAAAATAGTTCCATCGTTATATAAAAGATAATTATCCTTAGCAATCCACTTGTCCAAAGTATGATCCAAGGGTAAGGCTTCTCTTGAAATAATGTGACATAACCTCAATTTCTTAGCTGTTAATTTGTTATTGTCACCTTTAAGAATGATTAGAGAAGCTACAGATTTTATCATCATCACAGTGCTCCAAAAGAATGTTGTTTTGCTTTCTCTTCAGTTCCCTTAAGCAATAAAACCTAAAAACCTGGAAGTAAATTCTTTCTTTCTGAGGCAATGACTTACCCCCATCAGCATGAATCTTTAATTTCATCAATGCACTTTTGTAGCTGTTTCACTATTTTTTGCACTTTTTTCATTGTTTATTTGTTGTCTATCCTGTCTTGGAATCAATAATGTCTTTAACAAGTTTTTGAGTGGTGGCCATATGAGGCTTTGGGATTTCCGGTTTTTCACACTCATGAACTGATTGAAGACAGTGTCTTAGGCAAAAGTTCTCACAATAAGGTTATGTAACTGCCACAAGTTCTCTTTCAACACAGTCCTTGAATAAGCATGAGTAAGATTTAGGCTTATCTGTCTTCATTTCTACATTGATTATAGTCACCTCAGGAAATTCCTGAAATTCCTTGCTTCTATGTTCAAGGTAAAGTATTCCATCACAAATAAATGGAAGAAAATCTGAAACTACCATCCATGGAGACAAAGCAGAATGGGTCTCCCATGGTCAGGGATGAGGACTCCCAGATCACCTTACTGCTGACAGTGTTCCACCTGGCAGTGATGCCCAATAACCTACTCTAGCATTTCTCCCAGGATTTTTTTCCCTTTGTTTTGAATATATTATACCACTCTCTCCTGACCTAAAAAATTTCGAATGTAAAATCTGTTGATAGCCTTATGATAATTCCATTGTGTAAAATAAGTTGCTTTTTCTTGCTGCTTTAAAATTTTTTCCTTTGTTGTTTTTGACATTTCAATTATAACATGTCTTGGTTTAGTCTTACCTGGGTTGAATATGATTGTGGAATTGTGTGCTTCCTATATCTGGATTTTTACATATTTCCCTAGATTTGAGTTTTTTTTAAGCTATTTTTTAAAATAAACTTTCTACTCTTTACTTTCTCTTTTCTTCTTCTTATAGTCTGTAATTTGAATATTTTCTCTTTTGATGTTGTCCCCAGAATCCCATGGGCCTTCTTCATTGTTTTTCATTCTTTTTATTCTCTGGCTGTATATTTTCCAACAACCTGTCTTCTAATACAACATATTTTTTCTTCTGTTTGAGAAGTCCTGCTGTTGACCTTCTCTATTATAGTTTTCCTTTCATTTATTGTATTCTTTAGATTGATTTATTTTGTTTCTTCATCATGATTTTAATCTTTCTATTAAACTTTTCACTTTTTTCTTGTATTCCTGTTCCTGTTTTGTTGAATTATTTCTCCATTCACTGATCTCTTGAAGTTCCCTCAGTTTCCTTAAAGCTATTATTTAAATGATTTTTCAGAAAATTCATAGATTTTAGGGAAATTATTGTGGTCTTTTGGTGGTGTTGATTCCTTGTTTTAAAATATTTTTTGTGATGGCTTGGTGTCTGTAGCTCAGTGAATAGGGCTAGGGCCACATACACCAAAGCTGGGTTCAAGCCTGGCCCAGGCCTGCTAAACAACAATGACAACTGCAACCAAAAAATGGTCAGGTTTGTGGTGGGCCCCTGTAGTCCCAGCTACTTGGGAGGCTGAGGCAAGAGAATCGCTGAAACCCAAGAGTTGAGGTTGCTGTGAGCTATGACACGACAGCACTCTACCTAGGGTGACATAATGAAACTCTATCTCAAAATAATATATATTTTTTGTTACCTTGCATAACTGTTTGCACATTTGATTGAATGATTATCTCTTCTAAACTTGATGGGCTGGTTTTGTGGGAAACAAACCTCTGTGGGTGGGGCACATGAACGCTTTCTCTGGTGAGCACATAGCACTTTAGTATCCAGGCAGCTCTATCAGCTAAGGTGACAACTTTACTGTGCATTGGAAAAGATTGAAGGTATTCTCAGTGACCAAGGTTATGGATATCTTTAGTGACAGCAGTGGCTGTTGAAAATTTCAGTGGCAAATTCTGTTTACCTCCCAATATGTATTTCTCCCAGGAGGGAAGTTTTGCTGAAAAGACTTCTCTTCTTGCTGTGTCCCATTTGCAATATGCTTGTGGTGACAATAGTGTTAAATACACATGTTGAAGGGGAGGAGGCCTATACTATAAGCACAAGGGGAGGAGCCAAGATGTTGGGATCCAGAATACCAAGGGCATTAGTGACAGAAATGCAGGTGCTTTCATTACCTCATTGGTAATGGAGTGCCAGTTGTATGTACTTATAGAGCACATAGGGAATTTAGGGAATCAGGTTCCAGATAGCAGGTATATGTAAAGCAACAGTAGCTCCATGGAACACTGGACTAGCTCATCACAGCACTGGCTGCAGTGTCTATGTGACAAACATACACTCAGAACTTGTATTTTTGTTTTGTTTTGCTCTTGTTGTTTGTAATAGCTGAAAGGGATGAGGTGATATCTGAAAGGTATGAGGTGATATCTCACTGTGGTTTTAATTTACATATTCCTATAGTTGTGGGTTTATTTTTAGAACTCAATTCAATTTTCTTAGTCTATGTGATTATCCTTACACCAGTAGCATACCATTTTTTAATCACTGTAGCTTTGTAATATACATGTATTTTGAAGACTGGAAGTATTATATCTCTAAATTTGTTATTCTTTGCAAGACTGATTTGCCTAATGATAATTTTTGCATTCTATGTGAATTTTAATTTTTTCTGTTTATACAAATAATGCCATTTAGATTTTGATAAAGATTGCAAGGAATCTGTAGATAACTTTAGGTATTATGGAAATTTTAATATTATTGTCTTCTACTCAAAGACAATAACGCTTTTTCAAAATTTTGTAGTCTTTCTGAGTCTTTCACTTCCTTATCTGAGTTTATTCTGTTATTTTATTCTTTTTGGTGCTATTAAAAATGGACTTCTTTTCTTAATTTCCCTCGCAGATAGTTTGTTGTTAACATACAGAAATACAACTGGTATTTATATGTTTATTTTGTATCCTGCAACTTTACTAAATTTATGAGAAATAACAGTTTTTTTAACAGAGCCTTTAAGTCTTTCTACATATATTATTAAGATCATGTCAGTTACAAACACAAAAAAGTTTAGTTTTTCTTTTTACTTTTTGGATACGTTTATTTAGCTTGCCTAATTATTTTGCATAGGATTTCCAGTACTGTGATAAATAGACATGTCAAGAGTGGAAATCCTTCTCTTGTTCCTGATATTACAGGAAAAGCTTTAATATATTTAAGCATGACATTAGCTATGGGTTTTTCATACATAGTCTTTATTGTTTGGGGACAATTTCCATCTGTTGCTAGTTTGTTGAGAGTTTTTATCATAAAAGAACATTAATTTTTGTCAATTTTTACATCTACTGAAGTGATTATGCAATTTTCCCCTTTATTCTGTTAATATGCAGTATCACATCAATTAATTTTTGTGCTTTGAATCATATTTGCATCTCAAAGATAAATCCCACTTGATCATGATGTATGATTCTTTTAATAGGCTATTAAATTCTGTTTACTAGTAAGCTTTTAAGCTGTTAAGGCTTTTTATATTTATATTCATCAGAAATATTTGTAGTTTTCGTTTATGTGATATCTTAGTCTAGCTTTGGTATATATGCAATGCTAGACTCATAAAATCAGTTTGAAAGTGTTCTCTTATCTTTAACATTTTTGGAAGACTTTGGAAAAGATTGGTGCTAATTCTTTTTGTTTTTAAAGTTTTGGAAAATTAACCAATGAAGCTACATGGTCCTGAGATTTTCATTTTTGCAGGGGTTTAAACTGCTTATTCAATCTCTATATTAGTATAGATCTGTTCAGAATTTTTATTTGTTCCTACTTTATTCTACATAGATTATACTTCCTTAAGATTTATTTTAGACCATCTACTATGAGGTGTAAGATAGTAGACACTTATGATCCATTGTATTTCGGTGTCATCAATAATAATAATGTCTCCTGTTTGGATTCTAATTGTATTTATTTGAAGTTTTTCATTTTTAATTATTCTAGAAAAGTTGTTAATTTTTCACATAAACTTAGTTTGTTAATTTTTGTATTTTCTTTTTTTTTTTATTAAATCATAGCTGCATACATTAGTGCAATCAAGGGGTACAATGTAATGTGCTGGTTTCATATACAATCTGAAATGTTTTCATCAAACTGTTTAACATAGACTTCTTGGCATTTTCTTAGTTATTGTATGAAGACATTTGTATTCTGCATTTAGTAAGGTTCGCCTGTACCCTTCTAAGATGCACCATAGGTATGGTCCCACCAATTACCCTCCCTCCACCCTAACCTACCCTCTCCCCTCCCTTGCCCCTTTCCCCATATTTTTGTGCTATAGTTGGGTTATAGCCTTCATATGAAACCTTTAAATTAGCTTCATAGTAGAGCTGAGTACATTGGATACTTTTTCTTCCATTCTTGAGATACTTTGCTAAGAAGAATATGTTCCAGCTCCATCCATGTAAACAC
>CAUYRH010181087.1:0-26888 GCA_963574655.1 Perodicticus potto | reverse complement strand
ATTCCTGGGCTCAAGCGAGTCTCTTGCCTCCGCCTCCCAAGTAGCTGGGACTACAGGCGCCCACCACAACGCCCGGCCATTTTTTGGTTGTAGCCATCATTATTGTTTGATGGGTCCGGGCTGGATTCGAACCCACCAGCTCAGGTGTAGGTGACTGGCGCCTTAGCCCACTGAGCCACAGGCGCCGAGCCTAAAGCTTAACTTTAGACAAATTGTGACTTCTTCAGTGTAGAGTTTCTATAAAAATTCACAGTTTCTAAATAAGTGAGACAGCAGAAGTCATAATTCATAACATGTCTCTTACTAGATTAATTATCCTCACATGTTGATCTCTGTTTTTATTTTTCAAGACAGTGTCTAAATGTGTTGTCCCAGGCTAGAGGGCCATGGCATCATCACAGTTGATAGCAACCTCAGGTTCCTGGGCTCAGGCAGTCCTGTTGTCTCAGCCTCCCCAGTAGCTAGGACTACAAGCACCTGCCACAATGCCCAGCTAATTTTTTTTCTATTTTTATAGAGACATGGTCTCTTGGTCAGGCTGGTCTCCAACTCCTCAGTTCAAGTGATTCACCTCAGCCTCCCAGAGTGCAAGGATTACAGATGTGAGCCACTTTGCCTGGCCTTGACTTCTGCTATTAAAGTTATAGAGACAGGGCAACAGAGAGTAAACTTTTTTTTTTTTCAACAAATGAGTAATATTTTTGGATCTAAATTAGGCTGAAACACTATCTACTTTATTTCCTTTTATTCCAAACAACTACTATGTGATACTAACAATGAAAAACATGCCGAATGAGTTTGTTTCAAGCATTAGAATGACTTTAAACATTTTTTTTTAACCAAAGAATAAAAGATGCGATTTGTATCTTCTAATACTTCTATATTTGTATATCTTTCATTACTAAGACTAATGGTAAAAGTATTCAGTTGCTCCTTAAACCCTCTCATTTTATCAGCCTCTCACTATACTCTTTATTTCTTTTTTTCTTTTCTTTTTCTTTTTTTTTTTTTTTTTTTTTTTTTGGAGACAAGAGTCTCAAGCTTTCACCCTGGGTACAGTGCTGTGGTGTCACAGCTCACAGCAACCTCAAACTCCTGGGCTTAAGCAATTCCCTTGTCTCAGCATCCCAAGTAGCTGGGACTACAGGTGCCTGCCATAACGCCCAGCTATTTTTTTTGTTGCAGTTGTTGTTTTAACTGGCCCAGGCTGGGTTTGAACCCACCATCCTCGGTGTATGTGGTTGGTGCCCTGTTGACTGAGCTACAGGTGCTGCCCTATACTCTATTTCTATAGTCGTCTACCCTGGCCCTCTAAAAACCTGAAACAGTTAATATGAGAGGCCAGGTGCAGGCATAAGCCTATAATCCTAGCTAGTACTTTGGGAGTCTGAGGCAAGAGGATCACTTGAGGCTAGGAGTTCAAGAGCAGCCTGGGCAACATACCAAGACTCCATCACTTCAAAAAAGTTTTAAAACATTAATGTGAGAATCTTTTCAGTTTATAAAGAATAATGATTTCTTCCTAGCTCTGTGTGAGCCATTTTATTAGCTGATGCAACCCTCACTTCAGCTGTTAGTGGGAAGTATGATTAGTGATAATGCAGGATAAGTGACTCAGACATGAAGAACAGGTTTGTTTGTTCTGTTTAGTTTAAAAGCAGGTCTAATAATGAGTTTTGTACACTTTTAAAGCCCAAGGCTTTTTGATCTCTGAAATTCAGTCTGTCAGACTTCTTAGTATCTTTTGTTCTTTTTTCAGGGAACATTAAACATTTTGGAAGAGGAAAACCATATTAAAGATGTTCTGTCTCGAATTGTAGTAGAAATGATTAAGCGTGAGTGGCCACAGCATTGGCCCGACATGTTAATGGAATTGGACACTCTTTCCAAACAAGGGGTATGAAATACAGCTTTATCAATTCAGCATACTTGTTGTTGAAATAAACTTCAGGGTTTTTTTGTTTGTTTTTTCTTTCCACAAAAAATAGCCTTGGAGTTACATGTTATGAAAAAGATGTTTTGGTTTTAATTGAATTAGTTTATTTCTATTGCTATAGGAAACACAGACAGAATTAGTGATGTTCATCCTTTTGCGACTGGCAGAGGATGTAGTGACCTTTCAGACACTTCCCCCTCAAAGAAGAAGAGATATCCAGCAAACATTAACTCAGAACATGGAGAAGATCTTCACTTTTCTACTTAACACACTTCAAGAAAATGTAAACAAGTACCAGCAACTGGTAAGGGATACCCCACTCCACAAAAGTTCTGTTTTCTAATGTGAAGATTTTTCTTTTTAGTTAAAATACACTTTCAACTAAGGTGTCCTTAGTTCCTTACTTTAGAAGAAGAAAAAGGCATTTTTTTTTTTTTAAGAGACAGAGTCTCACTTTATCGCCCTCCATAGAGTGCTGTGGTGTCACACAGCTCACAGCAACATCCAACTCCTGGACTTTGAGGCTTTGTCTCAAAAAAAAAAAAAAAAAAAAAAAAACATGGTCATAAATCATGTTCATTTAATTATGTTTCTGGCTTTAACATGTTCTTAGGATAGTATCAGTTGTGTGTTCTTTTTGTTTTTTTTTGGCCAGGGCCGGGCACAAACCCACCACCCCCGGTATATGGGGCCAGCACCCTACTCCTTGAGCCACAGGCGCCGCCCCAGTTGTGTGTTCTTAGTAAAGTTTTGTTGGGCACCTGTCTTCTCAGCTACTAGGGAGGCTGAGGCGAGAGAATTGCTTGAGCCCAGGAGTTTGAAGTTGCTGTGAGCTTATGCCATAGTACACTACAAAGGAGGAAAAAGTGAGACTCTGTCTCGATAAGTAAAAAAAATAAAGTTATATTCTTTTTTGATGTTAAAAACTGTATCTTTATTTAAGAATCATTCAGGGGGCTCCGCACCCATAGCACAGTGGTTATAAGCACCAGCCACATACACCAAAGTTGGCAGGTTCAAACGCAGCCCTGAACCCAGCCCAGGCCAGCTAACCAACAATGACAACTGCAACAAAAAATAGCCAGGCGTTGTGGTGGGTGCCTGTAGTCCCAGCTACTTGGGAGGCAGAGGCAAGAGAATTGCTTAAGCCCAGGAGTTTGAGGTTGCTATAAGCTGTGGCACCATGGCACTCTACCAAGGGCAACATAGTGAGACTCTGTCTCAAAAAAAAAAAAAAAATCATTTAAAGGCTTTGGTTATAGGGGTGGAAAGTTATTATGTTGCCTTCTGCTCATTAATAACATTGAATCCCCCCCCCTTTTTTTTTTCAGAAGACAGATACTTCTCAGGAGTCAAAGGTAAGAGCTCTTTGCCAGGTTGGAAGGAAACTTTATTAAGGCTTCCAGGTGAGGGGATGCACATATACCTGGTGGAAGGTGACCTCAGCTGTACTTGTGTTTTGTTTTTGATCACTGAGCTGTAGTGGGAGGTAAAATTATAATGTTTGGGATTTCTTGAAAAAGATAAAGTGGCCATCCATGTCAGTCCGGTCTTAGTGATGGATGTTGAGAATGCCACTATTTAAGAAGTGATTATATATCAGATGAAAAACTACTGAGTTCCCTATCAGTAATTGTTACATGAGTACATTTTTTATATTTCTTTTTTGAGACAGGGTCTTGCTCTGTGGCCCAAGCTGGAGTGCAGTGGCATGATCATAGCTCACAGCAACTTTTAACTCCTGGGATCAAGTGATCCTTCTGTCTCAGCCTCCCATAGGCAGTTGCCATCATGCCTGACTAATTTTTTAAATTTTCTGTGGAGACAAGGTCTCACTATGAGTACATTTTTTTAAAATAATGATTTTCGTTTTAGAATTAGAAAATAGGAGTTCACTTACAACTACTGCTTCCTTTTCTGTTAATGAGGACTTTGTGGTTAAAAGTTATTTTTATTTATGTAGGCTCAAGCAAACTGTCGAGTAGGAGTTGCAGCATTGAATACTCTCGCAGGCTATATTGACTGGGTGTCTATGAGTCACATTACTGCTGAAAACTGTAAACTCTTGGAGATGCTGTGCCTGCTTCTAAACGAACAGGAGCTTCAGTTGGGAGCAGCTGAGTGTCTTCTCATTGCAGTCAGCAGAAAAGTAAGTTACCACTTCAAATTGACTTATTCTCAGAGTCTCTGAGCTAGACTGTATGTGTTTGTTTTTTGGAGTTTTTTTTTGAGGCAGAATCTAACTCTGTTGTCCACGGTGGAGTGCTGTGGCGTCACAGCTCACAGCAACCTCCAACTCCTGGGGCTTTAGTGATTCTCTTGCCTCAGCCTCCCAAGTAGCTGGGATTACAGGCGCCCAGCACAATGCCCGGCTATTTTTTTGTAGCAGTTTGGCCGGGGCCGGGTTTGAACCCACCACCCTTAGTATATGGGGCTGGCGCCCTACCTACTGAGCCACAGGCGCCACCCTGTATGTGTGTGTTTTTTTTTTTGAGACAGAGCCTCAAGCTGCCACCTTGGGTAGAGTGCTGTGGCATCACAGCTCACAGCAACCTCTAATTCCTGGGCTCAAGCGAGTCTCCTGCCTCCGCCTCCCAAGTAGCTGGGACTCCAGGCGCCCGCCACAACGCCCGGCTATTTTTCTGTTTTTTAGTTTGGCTGAGGCCGGGTTTGAACCCGCCTCCCTTAGTATATGGGGCCGGCGCCCTACTCAATGAACCACAGGCGCCGCTGATTCTTCATATTTTATACTTAAATAAAAGTAATGTTAAAGTTTAAAGCTCACTTAGTGTCTGTCTATGAATTTTTGACGGTGGCCACACTGGCTTTATGTCTGTTTTGGATAACAATTGGGACCATGACTTTTTTCTCCATAGGAATGTTATCTATGGACATAATTTACTTTGTTGTCATATCAGCATTGTTGCCCAAAACATTTAAAATCTAAGTCTTATCCAGACTTAGTTTTAAAGAGTTGGCTTTTTTCTGGTGTCCATTAAGCTCTGGGGTATATGATAAATTATGAAGTCAATATATTTGATTATATATATATAGAACATGTCAAAACTTTGAAGCTTTTAATAATATAGTTTATATGACCATATTTCTCTAAAATTGGGTGTAGGGCAAGTTGGAAGACCGGAAGCCTTTGATGATCTTATTTGGAGATGTTGCCATGCATTACATACTCTCTGCTGCACAGTAAGTATCTGTTCTTTTCTTTTCCTTTTTTTGTTAAGAGATGAGGGTCTTATTGTGTTGCCCGAATACAGTTTGAGGCTGGCCTCAAACTCCTGGGCTCAAGTGAACCCTTCAAGTAGCTGGGACTACAGGCATGTACTACTCTTCCTGGCTATCTTTATTTTTTCAGCATGTTTTCTAATTTCTTTGTCTTTTTGTTTGTTTGTTTGTTTTACAATGCAGCTATTTTTAGAGACAGGATCTCGCTCTGGCTCAGGCTGGTCTCAAACTCCTGGGTTCAGGCAATCCATGGGCCTCTGCCTTCCAGAGGGTAGGATACAGGTGTGAGCCACTGCACCTGGCCTTTCTTTGTCATTTTTAGATTTTATCTGGATATATATATGAAGCTCTTATCTAAATGTTGTCAATTGACAGTGTTTTGGGGTAAGAAAATCAAGCAATTTTAAAAGGACTATTCACCCTTTTTGAAGACCTTATGTTGGAAATAAATTGTGGCCATTGAATCAGTACTACTTTTATATAATTCTCCATTGGCAATTTATATCCTTCATTCTTTTCTCTCTTTCCTATGATCCATGGGCCTCCACATAGCCTTGGGGTCTAGGTCTGAGACTTTTCTGATCTGCTATACCAGAGTCCATCCTATTGCTTACCTTGACTGCATAACTCCAGATGCTCTTCCCTCCTCTCCTCCTCAACCTAATCAATGCATGAAGTGCTGAGGCTCAGAGAAACAGTGGAAATGAACTGAGAGATGTATGCATAAAGTACATTCTGTGTACCGAAATATGGTCATTTCAGTCAACAAAGGACCACAAATACAACAGCGGTCCCATCAGATTATAATGGAGCTGTAAAATTCCTATTGACTTGTAACATCATAGCTATCATAACATCACAGTACATTGCATTATGTGTTTGATGCTATTTCATTGCCAGTTATATAAAAATTATAATACATATAATTATGTACAGTACATATACTTGATAATTACATTAAACATCTATATCACTGATTTATGTATTTACTTTTTTGTTCTGAGACAGAGGCTTGCTCTGTTATGCCAAGTAGAAGGTAGTAGTGTCATTATAGCTCACTGCAACCTCAAACTCTTGGGCTCAAGAGATCTCTTGCCTTAGCCCCCTGAGGAGCTCGGACTAGAGGCATGTACTACCATGATGCCCAGCTAAATTTCCTATTTTTAGTAGAGATAGGATCTCACTCTTGTTCAGGCTGGTTTCAAACTCCTAAACTCTAGCAATTCCCCTGCCCCAGCCTGCTAAAGAGCTAAGATTACCGGTATGAGCCACCTCGCCTATACGAAGAAGGATTTTTTTATTATAAGAAATAATAGTTCCATGGATGTTACTGTCCCTGAAGACCTTCTAGTGGACAAGATGTGGAGCTGGATGACAGTGATATTGACAGTCCTAAACTTGTGTAGGCCTAGGCTAATGTGTTTGTGTTTTTAACTAAAAAGTTTAAAATATTTTTTAAAATAGCAATAAGCTATGGACTAAGGGTATGAAAAAGAAAATATTTTTGTATTGCTGTACAGTGTCTGCTTTAAGCTACTGTTACTACAAAAGAGTAAAAAAGTTTAAAAAATTAAGTTTAGGCTCAGTGCCTGTGGCTCAAGCAGCTAAGGCGCCAGCCATATACACCTAAACTGGGTTCAAATCCAGCCTGGGTCTGCCAGACAACAATGATGGCTGCAACAACAAAATAGCTGGTTGTTATGGTGGGGTGCCTGTAGTCCCAGCTACTTGGGAGGCTGAGGCAAGAGAATTGTTTGAGCCCAGGAGTTGGAGGTTGCTATGAACTGTGATGCCACAGCACTCTACCCAGGGTGACAGCTTGAGGCTCTGTCTCAAAATAAATAAATAAGTTTATAAAATAAAAAAGTTACAATAAGCTAAGGTTAATTCATTGTGTTAAAAAGAAAATTTGTTTTATAAATTTAGTGTGACCTAAGTGTACAATATTTACAATGTCTGTATTAGCATAGTGTAGTGACTTAGGCCTTCACATTTACTTACTACTCACCCACTGATTCACCCAGAGCAACTTCCTGCAAGCTCCTGCAACTCTATTTATGATAAATGCTCTGTACAGGTATACTAATTTTTATCTTTCATGTTTTATTTTTACTCTTAACTTTCTTTTTTTTGACACAGGGTCTTGTCTGCTATCCAGGCTAGAGTGCAATGATATAATCATAGCACACTGCAACCTCAAACTGCTAGGTTCAAGTGATCCTATTGCTTCATCCTTTCAAGGCACTGGGATTACAAGCATGAACCAGTGCACCCAGCCATTTATTGTACTTTTCTTATGTTTAGATACACACACAAATACTTAACCATTGTATTCCAATTTGCAACAGTTTTACAGTATTCGCTACACTAACTTGCTGTTCAGGTTTGTAGTCTAGGAGCAATAGGCTATATCATATAGCCTAGGTGGGTAGTAGACTATACTGTTTAGGGTTGTGTAAGTACATTTTAATGTTTGTACAATGACAGTGAAACCACTTTTCAAGTAACACATGATTATAATAGCTTCTGCTTATTTTCTTTGAATTGCTCTGGAAAATACTAGAGCATTTTCTGATACATGTTTCTTACTAGGAAGTCAGGTAGAACTATGTATTACAAATAGTTAAAGCTGTTGCTCTTTTCAATACTCTTCACTTAGTCTTGGTCTCATGGAGAAATGAAAAGGTGTGAGACACATTCATCTTACTTCAAATCTCTTGCTATCTTGCTAGCCATTCTGTTTGTTTGTTTTGTTTTTTGAGACAGAGACTCAAGCTGTCACACTGGGTAGAATGCCATGGCATCACAGCTCACAGCAACCTCCAACTCCTGGGCTCAAGTGATTCTCCTGCCTCTGCCTCCCAAGTAGCTGGGATTACAGGCACCTGCCACAATGCCCAGCTGTATTTTTGGTCGCAGCAGTCATTGTTGTTTGGCGGCCCGGGTTGGATTCGAACCCGCCAGCTCAGGTGTATGTGGCTGGCGCCTTAGCCAATTAAGCCACAGGCACCGAGCCCTAGTCATTCTAATATGCATTTATCATGACTTTTTTTTTTTTTTTAAGAGACAGAGTCTCACTTTATCGCCCTTGGTAGAGTACCGTGGTGTCACATCTCACAGCAACCTCCAACTCCTGGGCCTAGGCGATTCTCTTGCCTCAGTCCCCCAAGTAGCTGGAACTGCAGGCTCCCACCACAACACCCAGCTAGTTTTTGTTGCAGTTTGGCCAGGGCCAGGTTCAAACCTGCCACCCTCAGCATATGGGGCCGGCCGGCACCTTACTCACTGAGCCACAGGCACTGCCCTATCATGACTTTGTTTCCTGTAGAGACCACAGCTCTCTTTTTTTGAGGTCCTTGTTAATTGAATGAATAACAAGTCTTTTGGGTAGCCACTATGGTTACTGCTTCTAGGTCCATTTATTAGTTCCATAGAGACCATGACATTCACACTGAAGTGTCCCATTTCCACTTGTGTTATGAGTACTATACCACACCCATGATTAGTTGAACTACTATGTATGATTGAAACCCAGGCAGTCAGCCTCTAGAACCTACACTGGAAACTGTTAAAACCTTACTGCCCTCTAGCATCACTAGAGCCTAGGCTTTATTTTCCCTGAGGCCCATGCTCTTTACATGAAAAGTACTCTGCTGCCTCCAGAAAGCAGTTCATATGGCTGCTGTTCATACTAGTTATTAATTTCTGGTAGTACAAATAGTCCTATTATCATTTCAGGTCAGGTTTTGCCACCAAATAAGTTACAAGTTTTTTAACGTATCAGAGTACTTGGATCTTTGAATTACAGACCTGAACTAAATGATTTGGAGAAATCTGATACAAAGTCATGTTTTTATTACAGTCCTTTTTATTTTGTCAGTGGTATAAGGAATTCTCTCTTACAGGATTGCGGATGGAGGAGGCTTGGTAGAAAAACACTATGTCTTTTTGAAGAGACTCTGTCAGGTGTTGTCTGCATTGGGCAATCAGCTGTGCGCATTGCTGGTGAGCAAGGGCTTGTTTTCTGGAGAGCTTTGGGGCCATTTGGGGAGAGCATTTAGAAAGTTATTGTTTCATAAGGGGTTGTAGATGCCATTGATTTTCATCTGATAGGCCATTGCCCTACAGATTATTTCATGTGATTCTGTAGTTTGAATTATTTTAATATAATAAGGTTAAGGGTATACATTTCTTTTAAAAATAATAGAATTTTTAACATCAATAAACATTTACATCTATTATTTGATGTAGTCAATGTTACTAGTTTTTTTTAGTTTTGGTACTTATAGAACATTAATCTGCTGAGTACATTACCCTATTAGTTCTGTTAGTCCATGAAATATGGACTTCATAAAGAACCTCTTTTCCCAATCTAAAAGATATATTGGATCACACAAGAAAACTTTAGACTGATTAACCAAGAAAAACCTGTTTTAGGTTTATTAAGTATTAGGGAAATATTTAATACAAAGTCTTAAAAGTTGGAAGATAGGACATTGAAGTAGACATTTGCGATTAATTTTGTGGTGGTTTAAGTGGTTAGGATAGTTTCAGACATAAGATGTAATACTGTTGAGTGGTTATTTAATAGCTTGGTCACAGCTATGAATAGGCCAGGATTGAAGTAGTATGATTTTTTTTTTCTTTCTCTAATATTTGAAATGAATATTCTTTTTTTTTTTTTCTTTTCTTGAGATGGAGTCTGACTATGTTGCCCTCAGAGTGCTTTGGCATCACAGCTCATAGCAACCTCAAATTCCTGGGCTTCAGTGATTCTCTTGCCTCAGCCTCCCAAGTAGCTGGGACTATAGGCGCCTGGCTTTTTTTTTTTGTAATTGTCATTATTGTTTGGCAGACCTGGGCCAGGTTCGAATCCACCAGCCCCAGTGTATATGGCCGACGCCCTAGCCGCTGAACCACAGGCGTTGAGCCTGAAATGAATATTCTTTTTCATTTCAATATGTGACCACAAGATGAGTTTTAATGATGATGACTGGGTAGGTAAAGTAGCTTTCCTATATATCAACATGTGAAGTGATGCCTTTCTTCAGCCAAAGGAAGTACAAAGTCCTTTCAGAACAAACTTTTTTTTTTTGAGACTTGAGTCTCAGTAGTCGCCTTTGGTAGAGTGCTGTGGTGTCACAGCTCACAGCAACCTCAAACTCCAGGGCTCAAGCGATTCTCTTGCCTCTGCCTCCCAAGTAGCTGGGACTATAGGTGCCTGCCATAACACCCAGCTGCTTTTTGTTGTTACTGTAGTTGTCATTGTTGTTTACCAGGCCTGGGCTAGATTCAAACCAGCCAGCCCTGATGTATGTGGCCAGCACCCTAACCACTGAATTACAGGCCCCAAGCCAAGAACAAACTTTTTTGAGAGTTTAATTTATCTGTATTACTCTCCCCCTCCTCCCCTCACTTCTCACTCCCATCAACATCATTAACGTAGGCTTTTTCTTCTACAGGGTGTAGATTCTGATGTAGAAACCCCAGCGAACTTTGGGAAATACCTGGAATCTTTTCTTGCTTTCACAACCCACCCAAGTCAGGTAAACGTTATGCAGGTGACTTTTCAAAATTTTAGGTAGGTGAACCAAAATCAAGCACTGTGGCCTGAAGTAATATGGCAGCTCACATATAAAGTTTGCCTCTTCAGTCCTTAGTGAATGACTTATAGTGTCGTTTCTTTAAGAGAAATATCGACTCTTCTTCCCGTGGCAAGCATTGCACTGTCTAGGTGAGCAGATTTTCTCCTCAGGTAATATTCTGATCATTGTAAGTTAGAAGCAAGGTGTACCTTGGGTACTAAAGTTATAAAGATACTTTAAAAACAGAAATCTGGGTAATTATGTTATTACACAATTTAATCTGATTTAAGATTTTCCTTCTAATTTCACTCTGAGATTCCATTATCCTTTCTGGCATAGAAGAGAAAGTGATACAAAGTTTAGCGCATACTCAGGAATTACACCGGACCCATAGCCTGTCTTCTTAATATGTGGTCCACAGTGAGCATCCATTACTGATGCACTGTCATAGAGACAATTTCAAAGTATCAAAGAAATTTATTTCTATGGAAGAATGTAGTTGATAACAGTTTAGTTAAGTAATAATCTTGATTATATAGAATACACGTACTTAAACTGAGGTTTTCATTTCTTTCTTTCCCTTTAGTTCCTACGCTCTTCAACTCAGATGACTTGGGGAGCCCTCTTCCGTCATGAGATCTTAAACCATGATCCTTTGCTATTAGCAATGATACCAAAATACCTTCGTGCTTCTATGACGAACTTGGTCAAGGTATATAATGGGAATCTAAACAGGAGGGGGTGTAGGTGAATACATATAATAATGAGGCATCATTATCAACCCTTTCTTAGTCACTAAGATCCCTTCTTTGGGTCTATTATTCTCTTATTCCTTAGGAAGAAAGCAGTCCATACTCTTAGAACTGCTTTTTCTTTTTTTGGAGCACTTCTATATCAAGCATTGGACTAGGTGTTTGGATAAGAGCAGTGATCATACAACGGGATGATTGCCAGGGATTTAAATGCAAAACGCTATGCAGTACATTGGAGGGTGGAATAAGGAAGATTCCAAGAAGAGGTCTTATCTAAAGATTGTTTCTGAAGCTCAAGTGAGAGTCAGGAAGGCTTATGAGAAGGGAATGAGAGTGAAAGCAAGCTTGCTTACTACCTCGTTCAAGTGTTGCTCTTAAATTCCCTAAGATCTGCTAAGAGCTCTTAAAACTGACAGATTCTTAATCTTGATTTGTAAATTCAGAGAATGGGACCCATTTAAGGGTCCCCTTATTTGCTCAAGGAATTTTCTTAGGACATTGCATACTGTGTGTTCTAATTTGCCATGGTCTTCAATGCTTACAAAGTTATACATGTTTATTCTCAGCATTTATTTAATAAGGCAAATAATTCTCAGTTCTATTTTCTTTATGGTATGCTGGATTATCACTTTTGTCTTGGGCTATCTTCATAATTATATATCTAAAACAAATTTCAGCCTTTAATTCTCCCTGAGGAACTTGGAGGAAGGTATTGACTAAACGTGTTCTTTTTTCCTACCACACTCAGGAATACTGGAACTGGGAACAAACTATGGACTTCCAGTATAACCAAATCAATTATTTATCATAAAAGATGTCACTCAAACCCTTAACTCTTAAAAAGTGCTTGAGCCTCTGAAGCCTATGTACGCTTTTATTAGGTCCATTTTCATCTCCTATACCAATTACCTTTCTCTTTCCAGATGGGCTTTCCTTCTAAAACAGACAGCCCTAGCTGTGAATATTCTCGATTTGATTTTGATAGTGATGAAGACTTCAATGCTTTCTTCAACTGTAAGTGATCCCAGCCTGGAATTTCTCCCAGCAGTCTCAGAATGGCATCTAATGTTGTCTAGTTATGCTGGGGGTTTGTTGTTGTTGTTTTGTTTGTTTGTTTTGAGACAGAGCCTTACTCTGTTACCCTGGGTGGAGTGCTGTGAATCATTGTAGGTCACAACAACCTCAAACTCTTGGACTTGACCAATTCTCTTGCCTCAGCCTCTCAACTGGGCCTACAGGCACACACCCCTGTGTCCAGTTAGATTTTTCTATTTTTAGTAGAGACGGGGTCTCACTCTTGCTTAGGCTGGTCTTAACCTCCTGAGCTTAAGCAATCCACCTGCCTCAGCCTCCTAAAGTGCTAAGATTATGGACATGAGCCACTGCACTTGGCCTCATGCTTAGGGTTCTTATTAAAGAGCCTCAAATCTGGACAGCAGCCTGCTCAAGCTCCAGTTTCCCACTTCAGAAAAGTAGTGCAAGGGCTAGTACATTCCAGATATCTTCTGTTCTGCACCACAAACTCACAGCCTTTGGACATTGATGTGTAGGGATGGTGACCATACTTAAGATGCTTTTGGATTGTTTTCATATTTAGGATAAATATCATCTTACTTTATGGTTCTTTCTTCCCCAAAAGAATGATCTGGGTTTTCTTTGTGGCCCAGGCTGGAGAAAGTGATGGGATGACAGCTCCTTGCACCCTCAAAGTGGGGACAAGTGGTCCTCCCACCTCTTAGCTTCCCAAGTAGCTGGGACGACAGGCATACATCACTGTGCCCTACTGATAACTTTTTTTTTTTTTTAAAAGATGGGGTCTTGCTATAATGCCCAGGCTGGTTCGGAACTCCTGGCCTGCCAATGTACTGGAATTACAGACATGAGTCACTATGCCTGGCTTTTTTTTTTCTTTTTAACTAACTGCTTTATTGAGATAAAATTCATTTGCCATACAATTCATCCATTTATAGTGTACAATTCATTCATTTTAGCATTTGTATAGAGTTGAGCAGTCCTCACTGCAATCAATTTTAGAATATTTTCTCCCAATTTTCTCTTCCTTCTCAAGCCTGGGCAACCAATAATCTACTTTCTGTCTCTGTTTTGCCTATTGTGAAAATTTCATATAAATGGAATTATACTTATGGTCTGTTGTGACTGCCTTCTTGGATTTTGCATGATGTTTGTGATTCACCCATGTTATCGCATATATGACTACTTCATTTCTTATTGCCAATAAAAATATTTGATTATATAGATGCATTTTATTCATTTATTCATCATTAGTTGATGAACATTTGAGTTACTTCTACTTTATGGCTTACTGTGAACATTTATACAAATTTTTTATGTGGATATATATTTTATTTCTCTACTTGGAGTAGAATTGCTAGATAATATGACAGTTACATGTTTAATATTTTGAGGAACTGCCAAATTATCTTCCACAGCACTTGTACCATTTTATATTCCCGAAAACCTGATTTCTTTTTAATTCCAACAGAAATGGGAGGCTAATTTTAGTTTGCCACTTATAGGATCTATTTATTTTTGAAAATTTTAGATTCACTAATTCAACAAAGATTGAGTGATTGTTACACTTAAAGCACAAGTATGTAAAACAGTTCCCTTTTTTTTGAGACAGATTCTCACTATGTCACCCTCGGTAGAGTGCTATGGCGTCTCAGTTCACAGCAACCTCAAAGTCTTGGGCTAAAGTAATTCTGTTGCCTCAGCCTTTCAAGTAGCTGGGACTACAGGCACCTGCCAACAATGCCTGGCTATTTTTTTGTTGTAATTGTCATTGTTTGGCAAGCCCAGGCTGGGTTCCACCTGGCCAGCTCCAGTGTATGTGGCTGGTGCCTTAGCTGATGAGCTACAGGCACCAAACCTGTAAAGCAGTTTCTTTCAACACTTTCCCCCTGGAACAGTAAATGAATAAACATGAAACGGTTATCTATTTATGTTAGTTATTGATTCATGTTCTTCCCTTGATGTTTTTTCCGTGGCAGCCTCCCGGGCTCAACAAGGAGAGGTGATGAGATTGGCATGTCGTTTGGATCCCAAGACTAGCTTCCAGATGGCTGGGGAATGGCTAAAGTATCAGTTCTCATCTTCTATTGATGCTGGATCTATGAATTGTAAGTTTTTTTCATTACTGAGCATTAGTGAAGTATTTAACAGTATCAAAACTGTTCATAGGAATTAAGCCTGAGCCTCATATCAGAACAGGATTAGTTTTGTTTGTTTTTTTTTTTTTTTTTTTTGCAGTTTTTGGCCGGGGCTGTGTTTGAACCCACCACCTACAGTATATGGGGCTGGCACCCTACTTTTTTGAGCCAGAGGCGCTGCTATTTTTTAACAGGATTAAAAGTTATTTTTAATCCTGTTAAAAAATAGCTTTGCACACCGCCTAATTCCATCTTAGGGAGTAAGCATTTTCATTGGCTTATACAAAGCAAGCAGAAAAAAACCACATCCTTATCATAGCTCACTGTAACTCCTGGGCTCATGATCCTCCCCCCTTGGCCTCCCAAATTACTAGAATTATAGGGATAAGCCATCTTGCCTGACCCATTTTTCTTTTATAACAGAATCAACCAATTGTTTATTATTTATTTTATTGCCATCTTAACCAACTGGACATGCCAGGTAACATCTTAACAAATTGCATGTCTAGACCTACTGTTTAAAACTTTTCAACCAAGTTATTTTCATTGCACTATTCCTAAGTTCAGAAAGAATATTCTGTTAGGCATAATAGGAACTACAAGGACTTCCCAAATCATTTAGCCACCTCAGAGCCTTTGGGAAATTCCACTTTGTATAGTAATCAGAAGAAACCCTCCCTACCCAAATGTATCAGTCAGTTAATTTTCTCTCTGCCCTCTTATCAATGCATACTGTGTATAACAGGATTAATAAAGCAGGAAAGGGTGAATTAACTAGTGCAAGGGACTGCTTTAGAAAAGCTCCATACTAATGGTTGATTTCCACATTCATGGGATTTAACATTCATTTGGGAGTGTTCCTAATCAATTCTGAACATCTTTGGCATCTGGTAAGTTGAAAGTTTGAAGAGGCCCAAATATGTTGTAGCAATGTGATGTTCATATATAGAATTCATATAACTAACATAATGTTAGTAAGGAGTACTATATGGAAGCAAGAAAAGCAATTTATAAATCTATTTGCCTGTCCCTGGCTGAGTAATATGCTTTGGTGAAATTAGTGAACTTTGAGGATGGCAGAGTTCTCCAAACATAGCCTTTTATGTCTGATATTTCTTTATCGGAAAGATTCTTTTTTTTTGGAGACAGACCCTCAAGCTGTCACCCTGGGTAGAGTGCTGTGGCATCACAGCTCACAGCAACCTCCAATTCCTGGGCTCAAGCGAGTCTCTTGCCTCCGCCTCCCTAGTTACTGGGACTACAGGTGCCCGCCACAATGCCTGGCCATTTATTTTTTGGTTGCAGCCGTCATTGTTGTTTGGTGGGCCTGGGCTGGATTCGAACCCGCCAGTTCAGGTATACGTGGCTGGCACCCTAGCCCGTTGAGCCACAGGCGCTGAGCCTATCGGAAAGATTCTTTATAGCCTCAAGTATCTTAATTATTTAGATTCTTATAGGTTATGAAGTAGGAAGAGGGGAGAAACTAATAATATTTATCAAGTGCCTCTAATGGGCCAGTCACTGTTTTTGATGCTTATGTGTATATTCTCATTCAGTATTCAAAATAGTTTTTATAATAACACTCAAATAAGTGAGTTCCAATAGTTTGTTGTAGAGAGAGAGGTAGGATAGGGTGCCAGGCACAGTAGCTCACACCTGTAATCCTAACACTTTAGGAAGCTGAGGTGGGTGAATCTCCTATACCGTGGAGCTCAAGACCAGCCTAAGCAAAGAGCAAGACACCATCTCTGAAAAGAAAAAATTAGCCAGGCATTGTGGCGGGTGCCTGTAGTCCCAGCTATTTGGGAGGCTGAGGGAAGAGGATTGCTTGAACCCAAGAGTTTGAGGTTGCTGTGAACTATGATGCCACATCACTCTACCGGGGGTGACAAAGTGAGACTCTGTCTCAAAAAAAGAGAGATAGGGGAGGGTAGAAACCCCAACCTACCTTTCTGCTTTCAGCACTCATTTTCTTTTCTTTGCCCAAGCTGAGAGAGGTAGATTACCGGATTCCTTCAACTGTGAAATTACCAGGTGATCTGTAAAACTCCATCATCTGTATCTTCTGTGATCCTTCAGTGCTGATAAGTGTTTATGTCTATATTTTAAAAGCATGTTCTCCTGCTACTGGAACTGGAGAAGGAAGCCTCTGCTCCATCTTCTCCCCTTCATTTGTGCAGTGGGAAGCCATGACTTTTTTCCTGGAAAGTGTGATCAACCAGATGTTTCGAACACTAGATAAAGAGGTAAGTAACTATTTCCCATGCTGAATACATAATTATTTTGATCTTTTTTAAAACTGGTTGAGGGATAGGAAGATCTATGGATATGAATCTTATGTATAAGGAAACGGAGATTTAGAGGGGTTAAATAACATTCTCATTTTCAAGTAGCTAGTAAATGGCAGAGGTGGGACCAAAATTTGGGACTCTTATTTTAAGTCCTATAACATATAGCATCTATTTTAAGGGGATGATAAGCCTGATAACACAGAGAGCCACAGGTAAAATAACTATTGCAAAGAAGACAGTGAAGGAAACTTTGAATTGGATAATCTTAAGAGATATTTGCCTTTAAGTATCCTTTTCAGTTTATGGTAGATGGACCAGAATATTCCTTTTTTCTGATAGTATCCCTCTCCCCCTGAATAATGGTTGAATACACAGGTCTCGTTTTTCTGTATTTCATATTACCCTTCTCTTAGAACATTACCTTAGATGTAGCTATGATAATTGGATAGCAGCACATACCCTATTAACCATGTTAATTAGATCACAGCTAATCTTGTGATAATTACATCTTGGTATATTCTAGGTTAGTTATAAAAAGAATTTCTAAGTCCTTTAAAGATAAGTGAGATACAGTGCTTTTTCCTAAGGGTGGCATATTAACAAGTTAGATCTGAGAGTCATTAACTACATCTGTTTTGTTTGTTTTTTTTGAGACAGAGCCTCAAGCTGTTACCCTGGATAGAGTACTGTGGCATCACAGCTCACAACAACCTCCAATTCCTGGGCTCAAGCGAGTCTCTTGCCTCTGCCTCCCAAGTAGCTGGGACTACAGGCGCCCACCACAACGTCCAGCCATTTTTTGGTTGCAGCTGTCATTGTCATTTGGCGGGCCCGGGCTGAATTCGAACCCGCCAGCTCAGATGTACGTGGCTGGTGCCTTAGCCCGTTGAGCCACAGTTGCCGAGCCATACATCTGCTTTTATACTGATTCATTTCATTTGGTTCCAACTTGGAGTGACAGCAATGCAAGATGGCAGCCACAGGCTTGGATAATTTGTGAAAACCAAATACATATAGCCTTAAAATAGAATGTGGACCCAAATACCCAGAAGTTTCCCCTTTTCTGTGATTTGTAACAAAAGTTAATATGAATGAAGTTAATAGTTCTAATGGAATGGTAGACCCAAGAGCCCTACCAATACTAGCAAAGTGGCAGAATTTATATAGCATCAACAGTGTCCTACAAGAGGTCCGGCACCTAATGGCATCTAAAGAAAATATGAAACTGGTGGTTGGGTGCATTGGCTAACACTTAACAATCCTAGCCCTCCGGGAGGCCAAGACAAAAAGATTACTTAAGGCTAGGAGTTCAAGACCAACATGAGCAAGCGTAAGACCCTGTCTCTGCAAAATATGGAAAAATTAGCAGGGTGTGGTAGTGGGCAGCTGTAGTCCCACCTACTCTGGCAGTTGAGGCAGGGGTATCATTAGAGCCCAGGAGTTTGAGGTTGCTGTGAACTATGATGGCACCACTGCACTTTAGCCCAGGCAACAGAGCAAGACTCTGTCTTCAAAAAAAGAGAAAAAGAAACT
This sequence comes from Perodicticus potto, assembly GCA_963574655.1. Classification (NCBI taxonomy): domain Eukaryota; kingdom Metazoa; phylum Chordata; class Mammalia; order Primates; family Lorisidae; genus Perodicticus; species Perodicticus potto. Next base: position 8,381 of record CAUYRH010181087.1, on the reverse strand, counting down.
ATGAAACTCCCTCAGTCCACTAAGAACAGTGTTAATAGCAATTAATCAAAAAGAAAGACCATAGTCCCTTGGCTCAGCGCCTATAGCACAGTGGTTACGGTGCCGGCTACATACACCGAGGCTGGCAGGTTCAAACCCAGCCTGGGTCAGCTAAACAATGACGAATACAACAACAACAAAAAATAGCTGCGTGTTGAGGCAGGTGCCTGTAGTCCCAGCTCCTTGGGAGGCTGAGGCAAGAGAATCACTTAAGCCCAAGAGTTTGAGGTTGCTATAAACTGTGATGCCCCGGCCCTCTACTAAAGGCGACATGGTGAGACTCTGTTTCAAAACAAAAAAAGAAAGAAAAAAAGACCATAGTCTCTTTTCCCTTTCCCCCATTTGATTTAAACAGTTTTAACTTTCCATGGTAGTAAATTTTCTATGTATGTCTTATAGACCTGAAAGTAATGGAAAGGAAGCTTCCATTCAAAGGCAGTTTATCTTAAGATACTATAAATGGTACTAATTTTTTGTTCATTTGAAATATATAAGTTGTGCTATCATGAAAGAAGTGATAGCATTCTGAGTTTTTCCCCAAATCTAGGTTAGAAGCTCTACTTAGATTCTGAATTTTTTACTAAACCTTTTATAGATGGCTCTAAAAGAGTAAGCATGGCAAATCCAGAGGGTCATTTATCGAATGAAGATAAATACCTCTACTGTTTCCTTTTCTGGTGTTTAAGTTAGACACTTGGAATGGATCCAAACATGTGGATATAATCCTGGTTGAAGGCAATAAAAGGAAATGGTCAGGGTTTGTCAGTATTTGTCTTTAAGATTTACAAAAGGACTGGCAGTACTTGGGAGAGGAAGGTACCTACTTGATTGTAGGCTGGATTTTACAGTAAGTTTTTGAATAAGAAATGGCATCTGATCAAAATGTACCCCCTAAAAAAAATGTTTAGACTGGCGGGGCAAGGTGGCTTACTCCCGAGCTCCTGAGTTTAAGCAGTCTACCCGCCTTGGCCTCCCAGAGTGGTAGGCGTCAGCGACGGCACCCAACCTTATAGATGGGATTGATCATGAAAGCATATATCTTTTAAACATTACTTAACAATTGGCACCACAATGTTGAAGAATAATTTGGCAGCGGCTATTGAAGATACTTAGTGTTACAAGCCAGAAGTTCTACTCCTAGACTATAAGAAAACCTTGCATGTGTACAGACACCAATATTCATATTAAGAATAGAGGATGGGTGGCGCCTGTGGCTCAGTGAGTAGGGCGCCGGCCCCATATACTGAGAGTGGTGGGTTCAAACCCGGCCCCGGCCAAACTGCATCAAAAAATAGCTGGGCTTTGTGGCTGAGACAAGAGAATCCCCTAAGCCCAAGACTTGGAGGTTGCTGTGGGCTGTGACTGCATGTTACTCCAGCGAGGGCAATAGAGTGAGACTCTGTCTGTACAAAAAAAAAAAGAAAAAACCCTACCTTTGGCTCGGGCACCTGTGGCTAAAGTGGCTGAGGCACCAGCCACATACACCTGAGCTAGCGGGTTCGAATCCAGCCTGGGCCCGCCAAACAACAATGACAGCTGCAACCAAAAAATGGCCAGGCGTTGTGGCGGGCGCCTGTAGTCCCAGCTACTTGGGAGGTAGAGGCAGGAGATTCGCTGGAGCCCAGGAGTTGGAGGCTGCTGTTAGCTGTGATGCCACGGTACTATACCCAGGGCAACAGCTTGAGGCTCTGTCTCAAAAAAAAAAAAGAATAGCGGAAAACAACTTGTATCAACCAATGAAATCATAAATGAATAGATTTATTTACTGAGCAGTGAAAATGAAATAGGGCTATACTATGAATAATGATGATTCTCATAAACATAATGTTGATCCCAAACAGCAAAGTAGAAAAGTAATGTACAATACTGTGGAATTAGGAATATGTACAAATATAGCAAAAGTATTGCAAAAATTTAAAACTATTAAATATAGACCCTATCCACTAGACTTGTGACCACCTCTAGAGATAAAAAGGAGTGTTACACACAGAGTGTCAGCTGTGTCACCAACATTGTATTTCTTAAAGTGAGCATATGGGGCTTACTAAATTATTATTTATACCTTTTTATATGTCTGGAATATTTTGCAATAAAATTTTAAATAAATAAATAAATAAAAACTCACTAGAACCCAGTAGAGAAATAGACAAAAGAGACAATCAGGTAATGTATAGAGGAGAAACTAAAAGTGGCTAATAAATATGAAAGAAATACAATTTAAAGTAAACTTTTTTTTTTGCGTAATAAGCGGGGGTTTGGGGGGATAATACTCCTGAGAACGTGGTAAGAAGGACACATTGGGTAGAGAATCAATTGATAGAACCTGTAAGGAAGAAAACCAAGTTAATATGTTCATACTTTTTTGAACAGAGACCCTGTTCTTACAGGAAAAATATTCATATTTTTTGACCCAATAATTCTAGCCATTACCAAAAGTCCGTTATCCAAATGAAATAATTGAAAACATAGACAAAAATGTTTTTTGCAAAGATATACATTAGCATTATTTATAATAATGAAGAACTAAAAACATTCTCAATTTCTAGTACTAGGAAAAGCTATATCCCAAAGATGACACATTTTGTTTTGAGACATAGTCTCACTTTGTTGCTCTTGGTAGAGTGCTGTGGTGTCATAGCTCATAGCAACCTCAAACTCTTGGGCTCAAGCAGTCTTCTCCCTTAGCTTCCAAGTTTCTGGGACTATAGGTATGCACCACCATACTTGGCTAGTTTTTTCTATTTTTAGATGAGAGAGGGTCTCGTATTCCCTTAGGCTGGTCTCAAACGCCTGAGCTTAAGGGATCTACCCACCTCAGTCTCTCAGAGTGCTAGGATTACAGGTGTGAGCCACTGTGCCCTGGCTGTTTATGAAAAGTTTTTTTTTTTTTTTTTTTTTGAGACAGAGCCTCAAGCTATCACCCTGGATAGAGTGTCGTGGCACCACAGCTCACAGCAACCTCCAATTCCTGGGCTCAAGCGAGTCTCCTGCCTCCGCCTCCCAAGTAGCTGAGACTACAGGCGCCCACCATAACGCCCGGCCATTTTTTGGTTGCAGCCGTCATTGTTGTTTGGCGGGCCCGGGCTGGATTCGAACCCGCCAGCTGAGGTGTACGTGGCTGGCGCCTTAGCCCGTTGAGCCACAGGCGCCGAGCCTATGAAAAGTTTTAATAGTTTTAATAACATGGGGAAATTTTAGGGCTTTTAAAAAAGCATTTACAAAGTCATCCATGGCAACCAATATTATGTATTTATGAATTAGAATCTAAAGAAAATTTAGACAAAGTGGTTATCTCTGTCAACCTTTTCTTTATGTCTGTATTACAGGCAATTCCTGTTAATGAGGGAATAGAGTTGTTGCAGATGGTCCTAAACTTTGACACCAAGGATCCCCTCATTCTGTCTTGTGTCCTCACTAATGTCTCAGCACTCTTTCCATTTGTCAACTACAGACAAGAGTTTCTGCCACAGGTGTTCTCTAAGGTAAAGTCCATGTTTTAAATTTTATTTTGACATTTCTAAGCTAATTATTTTTTTTTTAACAAAAATGGCAAGGGTCTATGTTGGCTAGGCTAGAATTGAACTCCTGGGGTTGAGCAATCTTCCTCCTTCAGCTGCCCACATAGCTAGGACTATAGGCATATGCCACCATGCCTGGTTTAAGCTAATTATTATAATTGTTTTTGAAATTATGTGAAGCCAACTAATGAACAGACATTTATTTATTAAATATTTACTCAGTGCTTATTATATAGATCAGGCACCATGCTAATGTCTCACCCTTTAGGAATGCTCTGGGATGAAAGACGTATAAACAAGTGGGGATGGCTAATTGGTCAAAAATATAGTAATTTAGATAGAATAAACAATTTGATGTACAGAAAGTGACTGTAATCAACAGTAAGTTGGGATGTACTTTAAAATAACTAAAAGAATAAAATCAGAATGTTTCTGACACAAAAGAAACTTACGTGCCTGAGGTAATAGATACCTAAATTACCCTGATTTGATTAATTCACATCATATGCCTGTATCAACATATCACATGTACCTTGTAAAGTTAATACAACTATTATATACCCATAAGAATTAAAAATTTTAAAAAACAATTTTTGAAAGGCACATAAACAAATTTAGCTATATGACATTGTAATTTATAGACCTTTACACTGCCTGGGAAATGGAAAGGAATACCTAAAAAAGAGTATCAGAGCATGCTGTTGTTTTGGGAGGGGATTTGTGAGAGGAAAGGACAGTATGGACAGTTTTCGGATTTCCAGTTGAGGTGACTAGGTGGGTAATAGAGCCTCACTTGACTGAAAATTCTGGATCAGGAGGGAAAGGAGTAAAGAAGAGAATGGGGTAAGAATTTTGGTATACTGTGTTTGAAATATATGTAGAACATCTAGGTGAAGACATCTCACAATAGAGGCAGAGGTGAGTGGATTGCCTGAGCTCACAAGTTTGAGATCATCCTGAGCCAAAGCAAGACCTCATTTCTAAAAATAGCCAGGCGCTGTGGCGGGCACCTGTAGTCCCAGTTACTTCGGAGGCTAAGGCAAGAGAATCACTTATGCCCAAGAGTTAGATGTTGCTGTGAGCTGTGATGCCACGGCACTGTACTTAGGGTGACAAAAAGATTCTGTCTTAAGAAAAAGACATCTCACAATAAATTGGCCATTTAAGGTTGAAGATCTAGACTCCAGAAGAAAGAGATAAAATTAAAGCATCATCATTATAGAAATCCCAAGACAAGAGTGAAGTTCTAGGAGAGAAAATAATGCATGACACATACATGGGTCAAGCAAGTTGCCCTACAGATCACCATCATTGGAGAAGAAGAGCAAAGGATGAGAACCCCTTAAAGAAGGAAAAAGAGCCAAAGAAATGAAGAATATGTTGTGTCACAAGGCCAGTATAACTCCAGAAAAGTGGGCTCATTTGTTCTAACAGAAATCCTCTAAGAGTTGGAGAAATATCTTGAGTAGGCACCTCATCTGAGTGTAATGCCATCTTCCTGGTTAAGGAAGCAGCCAGATAAATTGGGTTAAAGAATAAATGGAAATTGAATCAGGGAGGATAAATACTAAACTTTGGATACAAAGTAAAGAATATAGAGGTGCTATCATAGCTAAACATTTGGGTGCTTGCAAGGATTGTTCTGGGACCTTTTACTTTGTAAAATGTGGTGATAAAACTGTGAATCTCAAGCTTCTTCTAAAGCTATTTGAGAAAATGTATATCTGAAGCTTTCCAACACCAATTGAAAGCCCTTTTGTTACCATATTGTTACTGAGAATACAATTCTGGAATTTTGTTGGAAATTTTATGGTAACTATTGTTTTAAAATACATATAAATCAGACATGGTGGCACATACCTGTAGCCTGAGCTACTTGGAAGGCTGAGATCACTTGAGCAACATGGTGAGAGACTTTGTCTCTAAAATAAACAAGTAAATAAACACAAGAGTGACCTTTTCTTTTTCCTTCTCCCTTAGCTGTTTTCATCTGTCACTTTTGAAACCGTTGAAGAAAGTAAGGTAAGACCATTAATTAAACCAACAAATTCTAACTTCTTGAGAACAAACGTGTGAATATAGAGTTTTGTGTAAGTGAGAGTGATCTGTAACTGCTGTAGTTTGTCGTGTGATACAGTTTTTTGCCCTAGGGACAAATGTAGGGCAAACAACATGTGGATGCTTGGTGACTATAAATGTCACTCCATTATACTCTTACAGTTGTAAAAGTTGATTGTGAATTTGTCTCCGACTGAGATATTTACATGATTGTATGGAGCATCTATGAATTATATTAAAAATGGTTCTGAGTTTGTTGAATACTTTTCAGGCCCCCAGAACCCGGGCAGTAAGGAATGTAAGGAGACATGCCTGTTCCTCTATCATCAAGATGTGTCGTGACTACCCCCAGCTCGTGCTGGTAAGCCACTAGACCCTGGCTGAGAGTAGCCACTGATCCTTTTGAGTTTGGGTCCATTTCTTTGTAAATCCAGCTATCATTATACTTCACATAAAGGAAAAACTAAGAACTGTGGCTTTGCATAGACTAAGCATTCTTGAGTTTATTCTTTTTCTCTGTACTTAGTAAAGAGTAAATTATTTCTAATTATGTAAAATAATTAGAAATGCAAATATATTCATCTCTTAAAATATGAATAATTCTCTATGTGGATGGTTAAGTTTACCCTTGTCAATCTACAGCTCTTTTACTATATTATATGGTGTCAATAATTATTATGGCCAAACAATATGTCTAATCTTGAGAGAAGCTATGTGCATAACCCAATCCTTTTGGGGGGTTTTATACGAAATTTAGTGTTACTCCACATTACAGATTACCCAGAAATTTCTTTAAATACATAGCAGTGTCTCCCAGTACATATAACAAACTGATCTTTGCCTGTGAAGATACTATAAACTTGATATTAAAAAAAGAAATTGTTTTCACAATCAAAGTATGGGAAGGTGTAGTTATTCAAAAACTTGAAACAAGAAGTACCCCTTCTAATACTGACTACTGTCAAAAACCCCAAAAACAACATTCTACCTAAATTACCTTGTTTATTCAGGCAAAAGAACATTATAACAGTATTATTAAGTGATAGCCTTATAGGCCTGACCTTCCCTGAGCTGCTTTGTGTTTTCCTTGAGTGAAAGGAAAAATCAGACCTATCCCTGAAAATGCAGACCTTCATCACCTCTGGCTTTTTCCTTTGTGATCTACAGCCTAATTTTGACATGTTTTATAACCACGTGAAGCAACTCCTTTCCAATGAGCTACTTCTTACACAAATGGAGAAGTGTGCCCTTATGGAAGCCTTGGTTCTCATTAGCAACCAATTCAAGAACTATGAGCGTCAGAAGGTGTTCCTAGAGGAGCTGATGGCACCAGTGGCCAGCATTTGGCTTTCTGAAGACACACACAGGTAGAGGAGATCCCTTGGCTGCCTCTCACTGAACTTACCACCTATTCTGTTTCAAAAGTCATGCCCAGGGTGGGCACAGGGGTTGAAGACATTGAGGTGTGATGGCACTATTAGTGATATTTGAAGTTCTCTAAGAGTAGTCTTTTGTAACCTAATCTCTGAAAAGGTCACCTTGCTGTTCAGAGATGTAGAAGGGAAAGGAAATGAGGGAAAATGGATAGTATGGGTCGTGAGGGCACAGAGTAAGGCTCCTACAGTGTCTGAGTTGCAGCACCACACGTTTGGAGAAGTGAGAACAGCAAGGGCCATATGAAGTAGGAGCCACACAGAGACCCTCATCTGTGCCCGCATAGTGAAGAAATTTGTTTCTTTCATATGCTCAAGCTTGTATCCTTTTTTAATAACTTTGGGAGTGGATTGGAAGTTTAAACCTTCCAATGGCCGCTAACAATATTAAACTTATCTCACTATAAAAATTGCTCTTCAGGGCCAAATAATCATAACTTATTAGCTCCTGTGGAAGAAATCGTCCTTGCTTAGAATCATGATTATAGCTTGTCTTTCCCCCTCCAACCTTTAGAGTGCTGTCAGATGTTGATGCTTTTATTGCCTATGTGGGTGCAGATCGGAAGAGCTGTGACCCAGGCCTGGAAGATCCCTGTGGCTTAAACCGTGCACGAGTAAGACTCTCCTGGGAATGGGAAGTTGCATTGGCCTTGTGTAGGAGTAGGATAGTATCTTTTGTCAAGTTTCTTGTAAATTTACTGTTCTGGTGAGAAACCTGGGAGTCTCCGCGTCCCTAAGCTTCTCCTTTCTTTTCTTCTTTAGTCTTGAATTCTTGATTTAGTTTCTACAACAGAGCAGATGGTCTTTTCTAGAAGTCATTATTTTGGCTTTAAGGATCTCTAAATAGCTTTGAAGACTGAAGGTGTAATGAGGAAGTAGGTCAGAACTTGGTCAGCAGGGTGAGTTCTCCCTGCCATTGCTCTCTAGCACGTAAAATCCTAAGTAATGATGTGACTTGCAAACCTGAGGTTTTTTAGTAATTTACTGTTCAAGTAAGCATCATTCCTGCCTCCATTATGGCCGAAGTCACATTAATTAGCCTGGCAAGTAGATTAAGAGTACCATGAAGATGGCTCGGCGCCTGTGGCTCAACAGGCTAAGGCGCCAGCCACGTACACCTGAGCTGACGGGTTCGAATCCAGCCCGGGCCCACCAAACAACAATGACGGCTGCAACCAAAAAAGGCCGGGTGTTGTGGTGGGCGCCTGTGGTCCCAGCTACTTGGGAGGCAGAGGCAAGAGACTCGCTTGAGCCCAGGAATTGGAGGTTGCTGTGAGCTGTGATGCCATGACACTCTATCCAGGGTGACAGCTTGAGGCTCTGTCTCAAAAAA